>JAPVLO010001116.1:0-182600 GCA_027257055.1 Cephalopachus bancanus | reverse complement strand
TTGGTAGCTCACCCTGTAATCCTGGGCTTTGGAGGCTGAGGTGAGTGGATTGCCTGAGCCCGCAGGTTCGAGACCCGCCTGGGCAACTTGGTGAGACCTCATCTCTACAATAAATCAAAAAATTAGCCAGGCATGGTAGTGTACTCCTGTAGTTCTGGCTACTTGGAAGGCTGAGGCAGAAGGACCGCCAGAGCCCAGCAGGTCGAGGCTGCGGTGGCCGGGAGTGTGCCACTGCACTTCAGTCTGGGTGACCGAGTGAGACTCCAACTCAAAACAAAACAAAACAAAAAGATAAGATCCAAGAAAAATGTAAAAATTTTAAATTTGCCATATTGAGATAAAATTAGTTTTATATTAAAGGTGTTGTAAATAATTAAGTTGAAATTGATTTCAATTCAAATCAACTCCATCTATTAGAATGACCATATTAAATAAAACAGAATACAAGCATTGGCGGGGAAGTGTAGAAATTGGAATACTCACATATTGATAAAATGGTTCAATTGCTTTGAAAGACAGCGTAAAATTCCTCAGAAAGTTAACATGGAATTACCATTTAATCAAGCAATTCTACCTGTAGGTATATACTCAAAGAAGTTGAAAACAGATTCAAATTAGTACCTGTATGCATATATTTATAGCATAATTATTCATAATAGTCAAAAGATGGAATCAATCCAATGTCCCTCAACAGATGAATAGTTAAAAAAAATGAAGCATATTCATAAACTAGAATAACATTCAGCCGTAAAAACTAATGAAATATTGGTACATACTGCATGGATGAACCTCAAAAATACTATGCCAAGTGGAAGAAGCCAGGCACAAAGGACCACATAATGCTCTATTCCATTTGTAGAAAATATTCGTAATAGGTAAATCCATAGATACAGAAAGTAGATTAGTGCTTGCCAGGAGCCGGGAGGAGGAAGTAGGAATAGGAAGTGAATGTTGATGGCATGAAGTTTCTTTTGGGGTGACAAAGATGTTTTGGAACTAGATTAGAGTTGATGGTTTCACAACACTGCAAATGTGCTAAAAGATATGTCTAAAACATGGTATCCAATATTTCTTTCATTATTTTACTACTCTCTCTCCTTCTTCCGAGTGGAGCAATATAAGTAAAGAACAAATAAGGCAGAGAAGTCAATTCAGGTAATACTCAACCATCCACAAGTAGCAGAAAAATAAGAAGAAAAACAAAAGCAAGAGACTCTTGGTGAACAAGTTGTTATTTTTAAAGTAGCAGATCTCCCTGATAGAGGTCAGTATGATATTATTTTGGGTAAAAGCACATGAAGCTCAGAAGGAAGAGTTTTCCCAAGAAGGTGTTGGCTTTGCTGTCAGCCATAATGAAAGAGAATCTCAGGTTTCACTTTCAAAGCTGAAACATAGATGAATAGCCGGTGATGGCCAGTTAAAGGAGAAGCTAATACCTCCAGACAAACACATATCTAGAGAGAACGCGCACCACCATTAGAATTCATGCCATGGTTCTCATTTTTCCTGCTTAAAGAGAGAGGATCTACATGGAGGGCTTGTGCAAAGAGCTGTTGATGTGGCCACCATGGCAGGACAGCCCACCAGCCCATCGTACGTTAGCAGGTACCATGGTGAGAGCTCTGATGTGAATCCCAAGAAAATTCATGACAGAAAATAATTCAGCGCTTTGGAGTTGTCTGCTCTTAATATTAACCCAATAGCACCATAGCCCAGCCTGTCACTGCATTGACAGATTACACTGGCATTTGCTGTTGCTTTCTCCCAAACTTCGTTTATAAATAGCAGATGGAAATGCTTAGCAAGTTCACACTGGATATGTCAACTATGTCTGAAGTGTTTACACAGGGATGTGCTCCAGCAAATTGGTGGCCCAAGGTGATCCCAGAGAGGTAAATTAAGGCACAACTCTAAAGTTACAAGTAGAGTTCAAAGACAGAGATTTATTTTCTTTTTAGAAAACTGTCGATTTCAGAGCCTGAATCCATTTCCAATCTAACCAAATTCATCAGAAAAATAGTTTGCTGGATATATCTTCTGATGATTTCAATGTTCATTACTTCTATTTCTTATGAAACTTAATAGTAAGTTTGTTTAGTATATGTATATTAAAGTGGCTACTAAAGAAAAAAAGTGTGAGTATGTTGAAATATATAATAAACTATTTGTTTTGTTCTTCCAAAAATGTTTCACTAATTTTTTACCTAGGAATCAAAAAAAATTTTGCTCTTTTATAAAATTCATTGTATTTTGTATTCTCAGAAGTGAGGCCTATATAAAAAGTTTGTGGTAGTGGTTATGTGGTTATAATCTCTAGGGAGAGATTTCACGATGTCCCATTAACCTCCCAGAGGCTAAGGTTATCAGGTTAAGACTGAAAATGGAAGTAAAAAATAAAATTGCCCTGTGATCCAGTTGTGTAAGCAATTTAAAAGAGGAAACCAAGGAGACACATGAAGTTTGTGTTGTTTCTAGTTCTGAATTTCCGTGCACTTGAAGGTTCAGTGCTAAATATTGTTGACATAATGCACTGAGCAAAATTTGAAAAAATCTGCACATACCATGACATCAGTGGACACTTTCATGAACCTCTAACTTGACTCAGATATCAGAGTAACTTAAAATGCCTGTTTTCCTCATAATAATGGAATCTTTCATATATGCTGAAAAAGTGAAATGCATGAATTATATGTATAAATATAAGCAGCTTAGAAATTTACCAAACAAAATTCTGAGCTGTTGCAGTACCTTCCTGTAGCAATGGTTTCTCTTCATAAGATTAATTCCCTTTTGTGCTCTGTTCTCCAAACTCCTTTCTTGGTGACACATCTTCCATGGAGGTGCCAAAAAAATTTTTTACAATTAAAAAATTGACCCAGTTACACTTTTGGGAATCCGTTGCATCTTAAACTACTCAGTTCAGCTCTCATGCCTTATAAAACCTTCAAAGTCACTAATAGCTAGAAATCAGAAGAGGGGCTCTTGGATTCTTCCGTTTTGGAATCAGGAATGGAAAAGGAAGTTTCTAAGTATCATAGGGCACTGCATCTCAGAGTTAGTCACACGTTCATTGCCCAAATGTTTTACAGAGAACGTTGAAATTGAATAAATGCTATTGGTCTATAGCATGTAAAAAGGCAAAACTCCTTATAAATCAGATCCTTATAAATTATTTTTTCTATTATGGACTTACCCTCTCAGACATGATTCTCTATAGAAAATACACTATAAAATCTATTTTAAATATTCTAAATTCAAATTCTAGAAATTCATAATGATATTTTACCTTGTGTATATGTTGTATACATTGTGTCATTGTCTATGAAAATTTGTCTTCTTTTATTATTATATGATTCTCAGTTCAAATGAGCAGATTTTAGATATTAATTGCAAAATTTCTAAGATGAAACAAATATATATATGTATCTACACATACATAAAGTCATTGTAATATTTAACTTTTTTGTGTCAACTTGACTGGACCATGGAGTGCCCAGATATTTGGTTATATATTATTTGTGCTTGTGTCTGTGAGGGTGTTTCCAAATGAGATAAGCGTAGGGCTGAAATAGAATACAAGGTGGGATAAGGGAGGACTTGCTCATTCTGCCTCTTTTCTAGATGAGATGTTGGTCTACTGCACTCATATTGGAACCTACTCCATAGGATCTCTTGGGTCTTCACTTACAGATGACAGATCATGGGATTTTTTAGTCCCCTTAATCATGTAAGTCAATTTTTTTTTTGAGTTGGAGTCTCGCTCTGTCGCCCAGACTGGAGTGCAGTGGCCGCTCCCGGCCACCGCAGCCTCGACCTGCTGGGCTCCAGCAATCCTTCCGCCTCAGCCTTCCAAGTAGCTGGAACTACAGGCGCGTGCTACCACACCTGGCTAATTTTTTTTTAATTTATTGTAGGGATGAGGTCTCGCCAAGTTGCCCAGGCGGGTTTCGAACCCGCGGGCTCAGGCAATCCACTCACCTCAGCCTCTAATAATTTATCTTGTGCAAGCAAGCAATAACTACATTTATCTACCGATCTATCAATTGATCTATCTCAACTATCTATGCACATACACACACAAACATTGTCCCTTGTTGTCTGTGGGGAACTGGTTCCAGGATCCCCCTCAAATACCAAAATCCATAGGTGCTCAAATCCCTGATACAAAATGATGTAGTTTTTTCATATAACTTAAACACACACCCACTCATGTATTTTAAATCATTTCTAGATTATTATAAGTCCT
Source organism: Cephalopachus bancanus (assembly GCA_027257055.1). Taxonomy (NCBI): domain Eukaryota; kingdom Metazoa; phylum Chordata; class Mammalia; order Primates; family Tarsiidae; genus Cephalopachus; species Cephalopachus bancanus. Next base: position 178,354 of record JAPVLO010001116.1, on the reverse strand, counting down.
AATACAATTTAAATGGTATGGAAATAATTGTCACATTTTATTGTTTATAAAAGAATGACAATAAAAACTCTGTACATGTTCATTTTTACATGCAAGTTTTTAAAAAATATTTTTGATCCATGGTTGGTTAAATCCACAAATGTGGAACCCACAAATATGGAAAACTTACAATATATAATATATATGTATATATACATATATATTTTTTTACATAGAGAGAAATAATTATAGGTTATAAAAATATTTATTATATGTACTTAGCATAAAGAATATACATATATATTTGGCTCTGCTTCTTTGAATTCCCTTGGCTAATACAGCCATCTTTCAAGAGCTTTATGGAACAAAGAAGTTTTGGATTATTCAGCAAGTCTTTGACAATTAATGACTACTAATTGAATCTGGTTATTGTTCTGTCTGGCAATGTTTTGGTATGCATTTTCTTAATGAAGTAATTATATAGGCAATTTCTTTTGGAAGTAAGAACAGCGACAAAATAAACCAATCAATATTTTATTGATTAAAATATATTACATGGAGAAAATACAAAATTATGATAGGTTTTAAAATATATTAAATTAAGTATTGAATGAGATAAGGAACATGCTGTGAATTAAAAGTATGGTTAACTTTCTATTGCTTGCAAATGAACTCAATGTAACTTTTTTTATTTTTTTAAATTGGCAATTTCAGACTTCAACTGCTGGTTTATGCTATAGATCTCTGTATTTGCCAAAGATCGAACTCCTGCATAATCTTTTGTTGTTATTGTTGTCTTTTCTTGGAACCTGGGGATTCCATGGATAACATTTTCTTTCATGTTGGTCTTCACATTTTGATAGACTAGACTGACCCACCGTTTATTCCCATAATAAGATATTGGAATTGACCGGGTTCAGTGGCTCAGCATGTAATCCCAGTCCTTTGGGAGGCCGAGGTGAGTGGATTGCCTGAGCCCATGGGTTCGAGACCCGCCCGGGCAACTTGGCGAGGCCTCATCTCTACAATAAATAAAAAATTAGCCAGGTGTGGTAGCATGCGCCTCTAATTCTGGCTACTAGGAAGGCTGAGGCAGAAGGATCGCGGGAGCCCAGCAGGGAGAGGCTGTAGTGGCCAGAAGCGTGCCACTGCACTCCAGTCTTGGCGACAGAGTGAGACTCCAACTAAACAAACAAACAAACAAACAAAAAAGATATTGGAATTGCGAAAGGGAGTAAAGGCTAGATTTATCAACGTGTATAATTATGTGTAGGAAAGACTGGATTAAAACAGGAGTAGATGAATATCAATTTTAAGTAGAAATATTTTTTGGCATTATCACCATTTTTTGTCTCTGTACACACATATGTCCATTTTTGTAGAAAATAAAATTAGAGCATTTTGTTCTCAGTAATTGCTAAAGATATGTACAGTATAAAGTCTACTTTCTTACTACATCCTATGAGTTTCCTGGTGTGTCACCCTCCCCTGACGTGTGTGGTATTGAGACAGGTATTGAGACAGTGACTAAAGAAAGGTTAGGCAGGCAGACAAGGGGATCCTCTGGTAACAATGTAGCAACAATGTAGCAAACGTCTGGCAGGACTCCCAGGCTCACCATTGGTAAACAAGCTCCCTCCAGCCTCTAAAGCTAGAGCTTAAGTACTTACTGCTGGGATACAAAAATAACCAATCAGCTCACCATTAGGCCCCTACTTCCTGCTGATTGGTCCTCAGTACTGACCAATCAGAACAGGTAGTGCTAGCCAATCGGCTCAGTCTTAGGGCTATATAAGCACCAGGTTTCAGCTCCAAATTGGCAACCCCCTCTGGTCCCCTCCCATTGTGAGAGCTTTTCTGTCTTCTTAATAAATCCTGCTTTCTCACTTTCAGCTGCCCATGTCCCTCATTCCTCCTGGGCGTGAGACAAGAACCCTGACCTGAAGGACTGTAGAAGAAGAGTTACAGAAGATCGTTGGAGACATGCACCACAGAGGCTGGTTTGCCAGCTGCCAGAGCCAGCTGAACTGGGAGGGCTATTGGAAGAAGGCAAGACTCCAAAGATGAGACACTTCTGGGGGCCTTAACACTCTTAGGGCTTGGCATGCCAGCCCATTAGAGCGAGCACTTCCAGAGCTAAGCTTACTATCTCGAGCCAACCCTCTCACGGGCCTGACTGGCTGACCCATTCAGCTGACACTCTCGAACCCCAGGCTGACCTGAAAATTCTGCATCAGTATACCTTGTTCTCTGGTCAAAGGAATTCTGGAGATTTGGACATTTATATGCGGTTCCCTCTTGTGATGTTGCCTACTCTTATTTATCTACCCAGTAAATTAGTCTTTTGATTTTTTCTTTTATTATAATAAAAGTGGATGAACTTTTTTTCTCAAATGCCGAGATATACAATCAAGCCACTGTAATAAAATCAATGTAATATTGACATAGAAAAAGTCAATGAAGTCAATTAAAAGTTAAAAAAATGCATTTCAAACTTTATGAGAATGTAACCTATGACAACGTTTCCAACTCAGTGCAGTGAGATTAGACTGAGTTATTTAATACGTGAGGCCTATTCAACTGACTCTATCTGCAATAAATTAAACTTGGGTCCCTATTTTATGCTCTATACATACATACCCAACTTGCAGATGATGTTAAATACTTAGATTAAAAAGCATTAACAATGTTGTAGAGAAAAATAATAGCTAATTTAGGGACAGATTCAGACTTGAGTTTTTATTATTTTTTTAAGAGGTGGAGCTGAAAAAAAGAGATGAATGTACTTACTATAAAAATTGTGCAGCAAAAGATCACATAAACCTAACTAGTAGATTTGTGGTAAGATCTTGTGCAAATGACAGAAGATGAATATCTCTAACATACACAGAGGTCTTACTAAGAAAGCAAAATGAAATGACAGTCTTAAGAAAAGATAAAGAACCTGAATAGAAAATTCATAGCAGTTCAAATCCAATTAGCAACAAAATATATGAAAAGAAACTAAAACGTAGTGACAACCAGGGGTTTGCAGATTTTAAATGATATTGAATTGGGTATGATGGCTCATGCCTATAATCCCAGCACTTTGACAGGCCAACAGAGGAAGATTGTTTGAGCTCAGGAGTTTGAGACCAGCCTGGGCAGCATAGTGAGACCCAAACACTACAAAAAATAAAAATACAAAAATTAGCCAGCATGGTGGCCAACACCTGTAGTACCAGCTACTCTGGTGGCTGAGGTGGAAGGATTGCCTGAGCCTAGGAGATTGAGGTTGCAGTGGGCTGTGATGGTGTCATTGCATTCTAGCCTGGGAGTTGAGGAGATTGTAACTCAAAAAAATTAAAAAATACACTTTACAATTTCCAGCCTTGAGAAGAATTGGTCAGAACATGTGTTGATGCAAAAAAAGTAAATAATGACTACCTTTTTAAAGAAAGTAATCTGTCAACATTGCTGGAAGTCTATTTAGTGATAATAAAAATAGCAATAGGAAAATTGTGTGTGTGTGTGTGTGTGTGTGTGTGTGTGTGTGTGTGTGTGTATGTGTGTGTTGGCTGTTATAGTGTGGTATGACAGTTAATTGTCTGCATCAACTTGACTGGGTTAGGAGATGCCCAGTTGCTAAGAAATATTTAAAAAAAATATGTCTGTGAAGATGCTTTTGGAAGAGATTAGCATTTTAATAGCTTGACTGAACAAAGAATATTCGCCATCACTAATGTGGGTGAACATCATCCTGTCTATTAAAGGCCCAGATAGAACAAAAAGTTGGAGGAAAAGGGAATTATTTCTCTTCTTGAGCTGGGTCATCCATCTTCTCCTGTCCTCAGACATTGGCACTTCTGGTTCTCAGGCCTTCAGACTCAGACTGAATTTCACCACTTGCTTTCTAGGATTTCCAGCTTGCAGACAGCAGATGGTGGGAGTTCTCAACCTCCATAGTCACATGAGTCAATTCTTATAATAAATTTCATATATCGATATGTATATTATTCATGTCATCTCTCTGGAGAACCCAGAGAGATGAATATAGCTGGTATGTGGCAAACACTGAAAATAAAGTGAACCACAAGTAAAAAAAGAATAATCAAATGAATTATGGTCTACTTACCTAGTTGAATATAATGTAACTTTAATCAAAATTACTGGAACTATTCTAAGTGAGTCAGGCAGGTTTCTATATGTTTTAGGGTATGTAACAGGCAATATTAAGGGGAAAAATGCACTATGATATGATTCTGATTTTTAAAAAAATAACAATCCATATATACAAATTGTTATAATACATATATACATGTAAATAAATGTATGTGTGTGTATAGTTGCTGGAGTATACATTTGAATGTATATATGTATGTACATATGTGTAAATGTATATGTAACCATGTACAAAACATGAAATACTACATACCAGGCTATGAATTTGACTTAGCTGGTGAGTGAGGTTGGAAGAAATGAAAAAGATGGGCATAGGAAACAAAGAGCAAAAGAAAGGCATTATATACATACATACATAATAGATACATAGGGAAAATAGATTAGAAGTAAATAGCTTATTTTCCTCGTGGTCTAATGGTTAGAAATAAATAAATAGGCTATTATATTAAAATGTATAATTGAGCACATGTATATATTTGTAAATTCATGCCTGTATGTGTGCTTACATAAAACAATCTCCTCTTTATTTTACATGAAATAAAGTAACATTTGTGGCCAGTTCCTATTAAGAGTTCTGTTCAATCATCCGCCAATGTACTAGCAACAGTTAAACTGCAACACAGTCCAGAGTTGTGGAGCCTCAGAAGAAAACTGGTTGTTGTGCTACAGAGAATTAATTGTCATTCCTCAATATAGAATTGAAGTGCTTGACGATAGTTTGATAGTTATTGTTTGCGAAAATTTTGATGTGATATATTTTATATGATGAATATATAATGACTAATGGCCTGGTATTCTTTCATCTTTACAAATGTCTAATATAGAATTATGCCATTAAACAATTCAATTTTCTGTTTAAAATTTAATTCTGTAGAGAGGGAATGGCTTCTGTACCAAACATATAGTATTTTAGAAAAGTATGTCTGCATATTAGATTATAAAGTTTTCACAATATTTTCATTTTTCTGCTGTCCATACAGAAGATCAAAGGGCTTAAATCAAATGTAGAGAATTAAAAAAGAAATTTTCCCCCACCCACTTCCCGTTAGTATTTTTTTCTGCTTGGTCCAAAAAATTATCATTGTAGAGAAACAAATAATTTATGCATCAATGCAATTTCAGGGAGATGTGACAACATCTCAAGAAAACATTGAAGTCTAATCACACGGTCAAAACTTTGGCCACATTTAGTCAAATGTGATTGGACTCATTGTGGATTAGCAAGAGAGAAAGTGCATAGCAATATGAAAGTCATTGGTTACCCAACAAAAGAAGTCTTGGTCAAACAATGGGATCAAAATTCAACTGCAGTGTGTTTCAGAGGGGAGAGATGGATGACACAGACAGTGCATTTAGATGACTTAGAAGAAGTTTTGTTATAAAGGTAAGCAGCAAAATGAAATGGTACCCAAAGGAACGATGAAGAGCAACAATGTGTAGATGTGTTTGTTCATTTTTTTATTGTTGATTAGGATGTTTTATGCTAAGAATGACACAGAACAAAAAGAAACATAAATGCAATGAGGAAGAGAGAATATTTAGGGCATGCGTTCATGAGGGCAGGAAGGAGAGGAGTCAGACATCAGTAAGGTGGCTTCCTTATTCACCTACAGTTTGCTTTGTAAGAGGTAAGAGGGCCAAGTGCATGGGCATGACGGAACATGAGGATTTGGAAATCCCCTGTTTCTTTAGTGGAATAGAACCCAAAGCCACCTGTTGAGAATGGGGATGAAGAGTGTAGTATATTTAATGGTGCCCCCCCCAAATCCATATCTTCATCCTCAGTTTCTGTAATTTGGAAAAGAATGGTCTTTGTAAGTGTGATTTTGTAAATGATGTTGAGACAAGATCATCCTGAATTATACAAGTGGGATTCAAATCCAACAACAAGTATTCTTATATAGACAGAAGAGAGAGGCTGCTATGGTCTGAATTGTGCTCCTCCCCCAGTATATATATTGAAATGCTAACATCTAATATTATGGTATTTGCAGGTGGAGCCTTTGGTAGATACTTAGGGTTAGATGAAGTCATGAGGGCGGAGACTCCATGATGGGATTATAAGAGGAAGAGGAAGACAGACCAGAGCGCTCTCCTTCTGTTTCAACCATGTGAGGATACAGTGAGAAGATAGTTGTCTGCAATCTAAAAAGAGAGTCCTCACCAGGAACCAATTCTATTGTGACCTCAGATGTCCAGCCTCCAAAACTATAAGAAATAAATGTCGCTTAAGTCATATAGTCTGTGGTATTTTGTTATGGCAGTCCCAGCTTACTAAGACAGAAGCCCACGTGAAGATGGATGCAAAGATTGGAGTGAAGTAGCCACAGCCAAGGGACACAAGGTGCCACCGGGAGTTGGAAGAGGCATGAAGAATTCTGCCCCCTGGAGCCTCCAGAAAGAATGCAGCTCTACTCACAGTGATTTCAGACTTCAGGTCTCCAGAGCTGACAGGATAAACATCAGTTCTTGTAAGTTTCCCAATTTGGGGTAATTTATTAGACAGCCAAAGGACACTAACACAAGGGTCTGTGTGTATGTAAAAGAATCATGAAGGTAAGCACTGGACTTTATAGGGAAATATAAGAGAGTAACCAGCATCATGAGGTACCTTGCAGGCAATATCCATTGTAACCTGAATCATGCACCTGGGTGGTTTTCTTTTCCAGCTGCATTCAGCTGTAAAAGGGGCAGTTTGAGAGCCAGCAGGTAGCTCGTTCACTGTAAAGCCTGTTTTCTCCAGTTGAGTGCAATGGACAGGCTCGAGCAAGCAAGGCGAGGGAGGGATTGATATGGATGATGAAGGAGCCTACACTGAGGATGTCCAAAATGAAAAGTGAATCACGAAGAGACGGGGACAGCGGTATAGTGGCCCGACTGGGGATATTTCATTGAAACATTAGACTCTTGTTACTAGAGACGGGTGAGCTAGAAAGAGAATAGGCAGTGGCTAGGCAGCAGGTGGTGAGATAGAGATGATGAAGGGATGAGGGTGATAGTAATGACAATTTTCAAAAATAAGTTGCAGGATCTTCTCCCTATTCCTCTTACAACACAAAGCCATTTTTTGAGGAACATCCACTGTGGATATTTCTGACTTGTTTTCATCTGGTTTCTTCCTATATCAGGAAATTCTCCCAAGTATCTGCTACATTGTAGGCAGCTGCTAACATCCAAGGAGTGATGGATGTTTGCTATTTCAAGTCTCTGGTGGTTTTAGGAGTAGATTGAGGAGGAGGGTAGGTAAACATGTGTTCTTCAGACTGTGTTCCAGAAGTCAAAACTAGCATTTCTGCAGTAACTCCAGACAGATGAGATGCTTCCAAAATACTGAATGTTTGAGATCTCTCAATTAAGTATATTTGTTTTTAATAAAAACATACGCTTGAAGTGACTTTTTTTTTTTTGAGTTGGAGTTTCACTCTGTCGTCCAGACTGGAGTGCAGTGGCCGCTCCCGGCCACCGCAGCCTCGACCTGCTGGGCTCTGGCGATCCTTCCACCTCAGCCTTCCATGTACTACCACGCCCGGCTAATTTTTTGAATAATTGTGGAGATGAGGTCTAGCCAAGTTGCCCAGGCGGGTCTCGAACCCACGGGCTCAGGCAATCCACTCACCTTGGCCTCCCAAAGTGCTGGGATTACAGGCTGAGCCACCGAGCCTGGCCTTGAAGTGATTTTTTATTCAGTTGGGAAATAGTTGCCATCGAGAGAACAGTAGAGATATGAGAAATCTTCTTTCTTGACTACAGTCATTTCTTCTCTTTGAGTGGTAGTGGGTGATTGAGTCTGAAATCCAAAAAGCAGGAAGAAAGAAGAAATATATACAAATGTTGATTAAATTAATAGTTAATGAAATTAAAATTATATTAATTAAAATATTACATCTATATATTTTATATAACTATTTTCACATTGCAAAACAAGCATATACTTTATTAATTAGAATGTTATGTCTCTCTTTTTTCTTTTTTTAAATGAGTGTATCTTGTGATATAAACCACATGTAAATATGATTATGTCACGCCGATTAACATATACATCACATTAAATATTATTTTTGTGGTGAGTATATTTTAAATGTGCTTTCTTAGAAATTTTGAAGTATACAATACAATATTTTATTAATTACTGTGACCATGCTGTGCAATGAATTTAAAAACTCATGGTAATAAATATACACAACATAAATTTTACCATTTTAGACATTTTAGAATATACAATTCATGACATTAAGTACATTCACAATGTTTTGCGGTCACCCTCACTATCTAGATCTGGAGAAATATTTTTACTATACAGAAAATCTCTAAGTTTCATTAAAAATTGTATTCAGTAATGATCAGATATCACCTTTACTAGCTTTTTGTCGGTGAAGTGTGTTTCTTTTGTTTGACTGATCTAGGCAGCAGTGGTTAGCTTGGGAGCTGGCCTCTCCCAGCCCCTAATTTAGCAGTGGAGACAAAAAATTCACTACTATGGATCATCCGTGACCATGAGTCATCATAGCTGATCAGTCGCCTGGCACTATGAACAAGGTGTGATAAAAAAATTAGGTCGCTTGACTCTTAACTTTATGCCTGAGATGACTGATAATGAGGGCAATTTCCACTTTTCTTATTTGGGGCACCAAGAGGTACGGCTGGACTTTTCCTCCAATGGAAATATTAAGGAATGTCAAATATGCATAACTTTTAGTATCAAGATAGATAATTGTAGGAGAATATATCATGCTTTATTTGCATACCAAGTTGCAATTTGTTTAAAATAATCTTTTAGGAATAGAATGGTTTCTTGTGACACTTGTCATAGGAATTTCTGTACAGTTTTTCAAGTCATACTTATACAGATAGATGAAGAATCCCCTATGGAAAATGGCCAGGAACTTTATTGGTATGTGAGAATTTCCAACTGTCTCCTGGCTTATCTGGGCAATTTAAATTAAACAGGCCACAAGGCCAGGAGTCGTGGCTCACGCCTGTAATCCCAGTACTTTGGGAAGTGGAGGCAAGAAGATTACCTGAGCCCAGGGTTTTGAGATCAGCTTGGGCAACTTGGTGAGACCTGGTCTCTACAACAACTCAAAAAATTAGGTAGACGTGGTGGCATGTGCCTGTAGTTCCAGCTACTTAGAAGGCCGAGGTGGCAGGATCACCTGAACCCAGCAGATCAAGGCTGCGGTGGCCATGAGAGTGCCACTGTACTCTAGCCTAGGTGACAGAGTGAGACTCCAACACACACACACACACACACACACACACACACACACACACACACACGACACAGAAAGAGCAATAGAAAAGTTTATTTTGAAAATAACATTTCACGGCCAGGCATGGTGATTGAAGCCTGTAATCCCAGCACTTTGGGAGGCCGAGGTGAGAGGATTGTCTGAGCCCGTGGGTTCGAGACCAGCCTGGGCAACATGGCGAGACCTCATCTCTACAATAAGAAAAAAAAGATCAAAAATTTAGCCAGGCGTGGTAGTGCCCGCCTGTAGGTCTGGCTATTTGAAAGACTGAGGCGGAAGGATCACCTGAACCCATCAGGTGGACGCTGGGGTGGCTCTGAGTGTGCCATTACACTCCAGCCTGGACGATGGACTAAGACTCCAACTCAAAAAAAAAAAGAAAGAAAAGAAAAGAAAGGAACATTTCACTAAGAAAACTAGCACACTACCAGAAAAAGAGCTTCTATTCTTGGGTTTTCATTAAGAGCAATCTGTTTATGTATTTCTCATTCTTATATTGGAGACTGTTCTTTGTCTCTCATTTTGCTTTCGTGTATATTTAGAAGTCAGACAGATGTTTAAAATTTGAATGTAGTGAACTAAACTGCCTCTAAATTGTAACACTACTTATTTTTAACATTTAAATGTTGACTTGAAGCAATTTAACATTCATTATTTCAAATGTGTTAAATATATCAAAGCTCTTCAGTATAAATGATATATTTTATTGTAAACTGAAGGCTATTTTACAAAGCAAAATCTTTCATCAAGAATATTGAAAAAGTAATGTTTTTGTCCTTAAAACCTGAAAACAAATTCTTATAGTATGCTGCCATTTTAAAATATGTATATTTCAATCTCCCTCTTTTCAGAAGGGCTATTTAGTAAAAATTTGAATTTGAATAGCTTCCAGATATTCATTTATTTTTCCAGAAAATAATGTATCTTCCAAATATGTAGAATTAGAATGAATAACATTTTTATATTGCAATTTTTAGGAGTATTACCCCAAAATGAATTACAATTTTAAGTTTTGATTGTAATATTATTCAAAAGGTCATATGAAAGTCACCTTTCTAGATAGAGCTATGAGAAGTACTATATTAAATTTGGGGAAGAAATCAGTTTCAAGACACATGTTCCTTTAAAAAGTTAGCAAAGAGACTAAACTCTTAGAAAGAATTTTTCTCCTCTATCCCTCATTAGTCAGAACCCCCCTGGGCACCGCATCCAGATTTGAGAGTTGAATAATATTTGCTGCATGTCTAAACCCTTAGCAAAAATTCTCCCTCACAGCCTTAATAAGGAACCAACCCTGCTGACATTGATCTTGGACTTCTGGCCTTGAGAATAGTGAGAGAATAAATTTCTGTTGTTTAACTCACCCAGTCTGAGGTGCTTTGTTACTGCAGCCACAGGGAACTAATCTACAGGTGAAATTAATCTTGATAAAATATATTTTATGTAAAACAATACATCCAAAATATTATTATTTCAACATGTAATCAATATAAAATACAAATAAGGTATTTAGTACATTTTTATTGTATGAAGTATAAACATGTAGTATGTATTTCACACTTATAGCACATCACAACTTAGACAAGATACATTTGAAGTATGTAAGAGCCCCATGTAGCTAGTGGCTACCATATTGGGAAGCTCAGTTCTAATGAAAATGTGTACTCAACACAGCTTCTCACATATAATAAACAACCCATAATGGATACTTATAAAAAATATACAAAGTAAAAGAAAACAAACCTACAAGGCACCCACAGGAGTCACAAACAGGGATCACATGAGAAAAACAAATAAAACACACACACACACACACACACACACACACTCACACACACACACACACACACACACACACACACACACACACACATATATATATATATATATATACATACATATTCACTTTTTCAAGGACAGGATATTCTTTGAACAATGACAATTGAATCACACAAAACTTTCCAACAAGCTAACTTGGATTCTTGATTAATTTTTTATACAGCATTTTTCGCCACTGTTGGCTGTCCTACGAATGGTGGATTTTCCTTCTGTGCTGTGTGGAATACAGTGCAAATATATACTCTGGCTGACGTCATCTGAGATCTGCCTTTGTGGATTCCATTTTATGTCACTGTTCAAAATTTGGCAGTTGGAACTTAAGGAAGAATATTTCTAACTCAATGATCTATCTACAAGGCAGAAATTAATCGGGTAATACTTTGCTAATAGCTTTAATTACATAATGGCAACTTTTATTTTTGTCGTTGTTCTTTCCAACTTTTTTTTTTTTTTTTGAGTTGGAGTCTCACTCTGTCGCCCAGACTGGAGTGCAGTGGCCGCTCCTGGCCACCGCAGCCTCGACCTGCCGGGCTCCGGCGATCCTTCCTCCTCAGCCTTCCCAATAGCTGGAATTACAGACATGTGCTACCACGCCCGGCTGATTTTTTGATTTATTGTAGAGATGAGGTCTCGCTGCCCAGGCGGGTCTCGAACCCGCGGACTCAGGCAATCCACTCACCTCAGCCTTCCAAAGGCGCGGGATTACAGACAGAGCCACTGAGCCCGGCTTTTTCTTGTTTTATAATTAAGCTTCTAGTTCTTATTCACCATGGTACTATGAACTTTAAAGTAAGGGACATTTCCGTAGGTAGCTAACAGGATCCAGGGTAACTATTGAGCCCTTCTTGGTGTAGGTTCAAGCTTCTGGATCTGATACATTGCTCATCTGAAATTCCCAGCTCTTCCTTGGGGAGTTTCTTGATACCCTTGAATGACTGCAGGTGAAATTAATCTTGATGAAATATCTTTTATGTAAAACAACATACCAAAATATGTATCCTTATCCCAAGACCACAGATGCGTTGGTGCATGTTGATGGTGTATTCCCCATGTGCTACATAGCTGACTGCAGAACCTCAATTTTTCTTCTCACTACTTTTCTTTGTGAGAATTATTCTGACCAGGGCAGGTTAGAGAAGAAGAAATTGATGGGTGGAGATTCTGCACTTTAAAATTTGATTTATTTTTTTGACCGGGTGTGGTGGCTCAAGCCTGTAATCCCAGAACTTTGGGATGCCGAGTTGAGAGGGTTGCCTGAGCTCAGGGGTTTTAGACCAGCCTGGGTAACTTGGTGAGACCTCGTCTCTACAAGAAATCAAAAAAATAAACTGGGCCGGGCTATGTGGCTCAGCCTGTAATCCCGTGCTTTGGGAGGCTGAGGTGAGTGGATTGCCTGAGACCACGAGTTCGAGACCCACTTGGGTAACTTGGCGAGACCTCATCGCTACAATAAATAAAAAAAAAATTAACCAGGCATGGTAGCGTGCGCCTGTAGTTCCAGCTACTTGGAAGGCTGAGGTGGAAGGATCCCCGGAGCCCAGCAGGTAGAGGCTGCGGTGACCGGAAGCATGCCACTGCACTTGTCTGGACGACAGAGTGAGACTCCAACTCAAAAAAAATAAAAAAATAAAAATAAGCTGGGCATAGTAGCACATGCCAATAGTTCCAGCTACTTGGAAGGATGAGACAAAAGGATCGCCTTGAGCCCAGCAGGTACAGGCTGTAGTGGCTGTGAGCATGCCACTGCACTCCAGCCTGGGCAACAGAATGAGACTCCGACTCAAAAAAAAAAAAAATTTTTTTTCTTTTGAAGTTTCTGCAGTCTTAGTATTCTTTTAAATGGGAATTTGTTTTGTAAGTCACTAAAAAAAATATAAATGATTAAAAATTAGTTGATTTGATTTCATTTTCTGTCTGTTGTAAACTTCCAGACAGATGTCGTCTGTAAGTCTTGCCAATTTTTCACTGTTGAAAGTAGTGAGCATTTGCCATTGTGTTGTGAGAGCAGCAATAGACGGTATGCAAAAAAAGGGTCTGTGTTCCAAAAACATTTTATCATAAAATAAAAAACCAGGCAATGAGCTAAATTTGGCTCTGTTCTAAAGGATTAAAAAAAATAATTGCATGAAGAGTTTATAATGTTTATGTAAATTAAAATATATAAAAATCATATAATTAAGAAATATTTAGCTTTCAAAACGTGGATTTTCCCTTAAATATATAAAAATCTAATAAAAATAATACATATATAATTAATACATAAAAAGTCTTATCAACTAAATTGTTTAAACATATTTGGAGCTTTCAATTTATGTTTTAAACATGAACTTTAATCTAGTATTTGACATATAAATATTAACTTGGTGGGTAAAATAATGATAATCACAATCCCCATATACGATATAAGACTACATATATGCACATGCAGATGTGTATACCTATACATATGTATGCATGTATATACACATATATACACACAATATATTTTTTAAATATTGTAACATGATTCCTCAGTGGCCTCATGCAGCTTTTGTGAGCACTATGCTAATTTGTGAGTACATCTAGAACCACAGTTTAGAAAATGAAGAGAAGTCAGTAAAAATGTGCTTGGCAGTGCTTAGGAAATGACACTTTTTATTCACTAATCTTCTGCATCAGTGGTTGGAAAGCTTTTTCTGTAGAGCATGATAGTAAATATTTTAGGCTTCACAGACTAGGAGGAAAAACCTAGGAAATTATGTGAGTGGTTACAGAACCATTTACAATGTAACCACTTACAAATGGAAGCACCATCCTTTTTTTTTTTTTTTTTTTTTTTTTTTTTTTGTGGGTTGGAGTCTTACTCTGTCGCCCAGACTGGAGTGCAGTGGCCGCTCCCAGCCACCGCAGCCTCGACCTGCTGGGCTCCGGCGATCCTTCGCCTCAGCCTTCCAAGTAGCCGGAATTACAGGCATGCGCTACCATGCCTGGCTGATTTTTTGATTTAGTGTAGAGATGAGGGTCTCACCAAGTTGCCCAGGGGGGTCTCGAACCCGCGGGCTCAGGCAATTCACTCACCTCAGCCTCCCAAGGAGCAGGATTACAGGCTGAGTCACCGATCCCGGCGGAAACGCCATTCTTAGAGCTTTCACTTAAAGACCCTATTCCCCAGCAAGGATTTGACAAATTAGCACTTTTTTTCCATTCACCCAAATGCAGCTGCAGCTCAAATCCTTACACATCCCAAAGCAGCAAAGCAACGTCAATCTCAGGAATGTCAAAGCCATAAGCCACAGAACTTCAGGCTATTAGAGCAAGTCACCTCCTGTTTTAGGAACATAGGTCAAGACTTGGAAAGGCTTTTGGGGACATGGAAGGTGTTAATCATGAGAACAGATCTTTAGAACTGCAGTTTTGTTATGCTAGAGTTGATCCCTGGATCCCAAGTGACAGGTGCCCGTTGTCTATTATTAAGCCCGTGCGTTTATTTATTGACTCGAGTTTGTGATGCACAAAACCTTTTAAAGTATGGGTCCCAGGTAAGGCACCTTTCTTGCTTAGGTGTGTGGACTGTATTGCCTAAAGGGATTTAGAATTTAGAAGCATGAGCCACAGTTTAAAATATTCTTTTTAATTTTTTTATTGATACACGATATTTGTACATATTTATGGGGTATATGTGATATTTTGTTACATGCATAAATGTGTAATGATCAATTCAAGATATTTAAAATACCACTATTTTTAAGTTCTGCAATTGTATCTAATTTTTGTAATTGTTCACTTAAAAATAATATCTAAAATGAGATAAATTCTCCCTCCTAGAATTGCTCTGAGGAATAAGATAAGCACATTTTTCCAGTCTGAGGAATGAAAGAAGACTTCATAGAGGAGATGTGACTTAAGCTAAGTTTTGGGGATTAAGAATATTAAAGGTTTCAAGCAAAAGAAATAGCACAAATGAAGTCATAGATTAGTGGGCAAAGTAGGACTTAGTATGCTCAAGTGAAATTCAAGGAGATATCCTGAGATGGAGAGAGGAAAATAACTTGAGAGCAGGGTCTCATATGCAATTCAGTGAATGTGTTCTGCGGTAAATTAGTCAGTCAATTAATCAATCAATTTCCAAGTAGTCAATCAATGCATGAATAGATGAGAGTCTTCAGCCCATTCTCCACAGTAAACATGGTCATATGAGCAATTTAAGCAGGAAAATACATAGAGGGAACCTCCAAAAGCCGGAATTTATTTATTTATTTTAAAAATTGTGTATTTATTCTTATATGTTTAAACTTCAGACACCTTCAAAGTACTCTCTGTTGGATGTAATACACCTATGGAGACTCTTTTTCTACTGCTTAAATCAGTCTTTGAACTTGTCCAATCGAGAAAGAAGAAAGGAAGAAACCGGAGAGGTAGACAGATTAGGGCAGGTCCAGTAAAAACTTCGGCTTCAAGCCCTACGTACTAGAGTGAGAACAGCTATTTCCACGTCCGTAGACTGCTCCTTTTGTGTGCTTCTTCTTGATTGATCCCTTTCAACCCTTTTCTGATTGGAGCATTTCAATCTCACACTATGGTCCCTCTCTCTGATTGGTGCTACCACCAACCAATCAGCACACTCTCAAGACTGTATAAGCCCTTGACTGCGGAGGTATTCTCTGCCACTCTCTTTGGGTCTGTTGTGCTCGGAGGAGCTTTTCTGTCTTCTGGTAAATTCCTACTTACTCACTTTTAGATGTCCACAGCCTTCATTCCTCCTGGGCGTGAAACAAGTACCCAGAACTGATGAACTAGAATAGCTGCAGATGCCAGATCCAGAGAGCTGCGTCTGCTGGATCTGCCAAGCTGAGAGAGCTTCAACCCTTTTTTGCAGGCCTGACTTGCCGGCCCACCAAACCGGCAGAGCTGTGACAACTTCTCAGGGTGCTGGCACATTGACCCACTGAAGCGGCAGGGCTGTAAACACTTTTCAGGACTCCGTTCATTGACCCTCAAACTACCAACTGTAACGGTCCTTGGGGTCTCTACAGCTGTTGGCATACCTGAGTTCTGAAGTGCCACCACATTCTCCTATCTGTTGCATCTCCTGCTACCATGTGGATCCCAGTGCAGTTTCCAAAACTTCAACATCCCTTGGGGACCCAGCTTGCTAACTCGCTGCACAAAAAAACTACATCACAATCTGTTGACTTTTAGTACTTTTGACGGTTTTTGTATCACCTCTTCCATATGGGAAAAATGTTTCCCTGTGAGTTTTCTCAACCAGGGGAAAACAAAAGTCACTTAGGGTGAGATCCAATGAATAAGGAGGGTGGGGAATGGAGGTCATGTCGTTTTTGGTTAAAAACTGCTGAACACTCAGACAGTAGGCAGGAGTGTTGACATGGTGAAAGAACCAGACACCTGTTTGCCACACCTGGGGGGGCCTCTTCCTCAAATCTTGATGCAATCTTCTCAAAACTTCCAGATAAAAGCTGGTTGACCTGGAGGAACAAATTCTGAGTATGCTGTAAGGGGCTCACCTTCCAAAAGATAATTCCAGTTTTTTGGAATTCCCCTTTCGTATGCATGCTTATTTTAAGTGCATATTATTGGTGGCATAAATTGGCACCTGGGAATGGTTGGTGACAAGTTTCAAAGCTCTGAATCAGTATCAGTGCTTGGAAGATGGAGAAGAAAGGACAGATTGTTAAGGGGCTTTAGGAGCATATAATGTAAAAGGACTTCCAGCACAAAGTATCACAAACTGGGTGGTTGAAGACAACAGAAATGTGCTGTCTCATGTAGCCAGGGTTGGTTTCTTCTGGAGGTTCTGATGAATTCTTCCTTGCCTTTCTCCTAGCTTCTGATAATAGCCAGAAATCCATGTCATTCCTTGGTTTGTAGATGTGTTTCTGTCTTCACATATCCATCTTATAAAAACATCAATCATAGTGTTTTTAGGATTTATCCTACTTCCATGTGACCTTATTCTAAACTAATTACATCTTACATTACGCCACAATTTTCAAATAAGGTTACATTCGGAGGTATTGGGGGCTAAGATTTCAATATGTTTTGGGGAAGTGGGGATACAATTTGATCTTTAGCAAGAAAGGCGAAATTCACATGTCTTTGTAAACAACATGATATGAAAAAATTAGTTTGAGGAAATCACAAGTAGTGCCAGGGTCTTGAAGTGGACATGCAGATGACCTTAATATTAATGGAAATATAGATCAATTGGAGAAACCATGTATGTGGAATCCACTGGGTTTATAATGCCTAGAATATTTTAGGGAAGATTGACAACAGAGTTAGACTTAGAAGATTGCAGGAGCTCTTTGTGATCCATTCAAGATAATGGTCTTATTTCTTTCAAGTGATTATTGCACTGTGGAAGTGTAGAAAGAATGTTGTAGTGTTTTATGTACTGATATTAAAAAGTCTCCAAGATACATTGATGTGTGACAAATACTATGTATGTAATGATGTGTATGGTGTATTAACATGCATACAAAATATAGACTTGCTTGTATATTTATATTATAACCTTGGGTGGAAAAGGGTGCTGGAAACTTTGAAAAAAGAAGTGGAGGGGGGTACTGAATATCATTTGGAGCTTTAGAACTTGGTATTGTTTTATAGTATTCATTATTTTTAGTTGAGTTACCTTAAATATGTCTATTGACCATGCATGCATTTTTATTGATATCTCATTGAATCATCAACCTGGGTTAATGTGCATATTATTTTGTGGCGAATGCAGAAAGAAGCTGAGATAGAATAACTCAGGGGCTGGGTGGGTGGAAAGCAGCTTCCCTATCTTAACATGCAATTTTTTAAGTCTGTGATTCTCACTTAGAGTGTAATTTACAACACTGTAATGCCTCGAATCAGAGGAGAGTTGACAGGTGTATTTCCAGATTTAGCATCCAGCGGTGCAAAGTGATGAAGATGGTAAATGTGAAAATATATTGAGAAGTCATATTGCTTGTGGGGGTAACAACCCACAAGTTTCAAGTGGTTCTTTCCTAACTTCTTTATTTAATGATCCACGTTGCCCTGGACATGCAAGAGGGAAGGGAGATTACCATGCCTCGTCAGGGAGCAGAGATCCCTTGCCTTCCAATTTTACAGCACATTGGTTTTCCGCCAGTACTGTCTGTGTAAAACTGGGCTTTAAAGAAATCATTTATCTGTGAAGTTCTTCCCTTGGCGCAAGTCCATTGCTGGATAGAGTCAGTTTTGCCATGCAGCAGTCCAAAGCTCTGCCTCTCGACTCCATCTGGAAGGCTGCTCTACATTAAAAGCAATTCAGAGAGATGTTTGCCAATTTCCCAAGCAAATGCCCAGTGGGGGTATGGAAATGACTAGCAAAATACAACCTTAAACATGAACTCTATCCCTTCGCTGACATGAGTAGAAGAGGAAAGGGGGAAATAATTTGTACTGAGTTTAGTGAACAGGAGCTACATCAAATTCTAATTCTGTAAAGTGCCTAAATCTTAAAACATTATTAACTTCAGCAATATTCTTCCACCATCAGAGACTTATGGTCTCAAAGTTAGGGTTTCTCACTGTGGTTTTAACATAAATATGTACTTAAAAAATGAAGTGTTACATAGGAGGAAAATAAGTCATATTAAAGATTTATATTGCGACTGTAAGAGCATAGCCAAGTTTCCCTACTCATTTATTAATATAAATTGTAGATTTATATGAAGTGTGAAAGGTATACGCAATGTAAATTAGGCTTCTTAAAAACCGTGACTCATCCCAGTTGGAAGGCAAGGGTGTGACAAAAGATTGCAAATTTATAAAATAAGCAGAATGCGTTTCAAATATAGGCTAAATTGAAGGTTATATAGGCCCATAAAATTCCATTGGAATTTAAAGTAGAGAACATCTTTGGCTCACCAAAACACAAATTGGATACATTGCCAGTTCTCTTAGCATTCATAGTATGATCTAGTTTACACTCATTTTCACTGTTTTATTGCTTTCATTAGGTAAATCTCGAAATTAACCCCAAGTGCAAACAAATAAACCAATATGCATGAACCAACCATTCAAAATAAACCAGCATGAATATGTTTATCTTCTTTTCTTCCCACTTTTGTGTATTTTGTTATTGTTGTTGTTTTTGTTTGTTTGTTTGTTTGTTTTGAGTTGGAGTCTCACTCTGTCGCCCAGACTGGAGTGCAGTGGCTGCTCCTGGCCACCACAGCCTTGACCTGCTGGGCTCCAGCGATCCTTCCGCCTCAGCCTTCCAAGTAGCTGGAACGACAGGTGCGTGCTACCATGCCCGGCTAATTTTTGATTTGTTGTAGAGACGAGGTCTTGCCAGGTTGCCCAGGCGGGTCTCGAACCCGCGGGCTCAGGCAATCCACTCACCTCAGCCTCCCAAAGCCTGGGATTACAGGCTGAGCCACCAAGCTCGGTTTATTGTTTTTTAGCCAAAAGATTTTATGAACATTATTGAATTCCCCGTTAGTTCTCAGCTATTGGTCTTTGATCCTCTTCTTACCCAGAGACAACCACTTTGGTGAGACTGTTGTGCAGTGACTCTATCATCATCGATGTTATGACTTTATAACTTTAATTTGTAATTTTACATCAGTTTGTATTCTGTAACATTTAATCTATAACTGCTTACTTTTTTTTCAAGATCTAACCACATTGATGAATATTGTTAAAGGTCGTTTATGGGTAAGATTATTTAATATATATGTCTATTCTCAAATGGCTGGATATTTTTTAAAGAGAAGTATTAAAAGACATGCTGATATTAGGGTGGCATTATGGGTTGAACGGTGTCACCTACAAAAAAGACATGTTGATATCCTAACTGCCAATGATGAATGTGTTTATTTGGAAATAGGGTCTTGGTAGATGTGATCCAGTTGAGAGGAGGTCATTAAGGTGAACATTTATCCATATGACTTGGAAAAGGGGGTTGTGGAAACAGAGACACATATGCACACAGAGGAAGGACCATTTAAGGAGACATAGGGAGAACTCCATGTAATGATTGGGTGCTGTGACCACAAGCCAAGAAACATTTGGAGCTACTAAATTCTAGAAAGACAAGGATGCTTTCCTAAAGACTCCATGAGAGTGTGACCCTGCTGGCATCTTGATTTCAGACTTCTGGTCTCCAGAATCACAAGAAAATTAATTTCTCTGGTTCTCAACAACCCTGTTTGTGGAGTGTTGCAACAGCCCTACCAAACTAACGCAGTTGGCCTACGTGTCTTCTGGTATATAGGACAGACAGTCTTTCAAGAATGGAAACTAGAAGTAAGAATTCTGATCCTGAGACTGTAAGTCATTTTATGTTTTCAGTTATACTAAACAATTTCATATATCTTCTCCCACTGGTTTTACCAATGGGAGAAGATATATTTAAAAAGGATAGGGATCACTGTTTTCCTGTAAACTTGCACTTCATTGAGTTAGATATCACTTGTTTTTTCATTCTAGTTAACAAAAATTGTATATATTTGTAATATATATGATGTTTTAGTATATGTATACATTGTGAAATGAAGCTTTATATCCTTTGACCAAAATCTCCTCATCACCCCAACCCTCAGCTCTTGGTAAGCTCCATTTTACTTTCTGTTTCTATGAGTCCAACTTTTTAGATTCTACATATAAGCAAGGTCATGCAGTATATATCCTTTGGGCTTGGTTTATTTCTTTTAGCATAATGACCTCCAGGTTCATCCACGTTGTCAGGAATGACAAGATTTCATTTTTTAAGGCTCAATAGTATTTCATTGTATGTATATATCACATTTTATTTATCCATTCATCTGTTGATTGACACTTAGATTGTTTCCATATCTTGGCTATTATGAATAATTCTGCAATGAACATGGGAGTACAGATATCTCTTCAACATATTGATTTATTTTCCTTTGAATATATATGAAGTAGTGAGTTTGCAGTATAATATGATGACTCTATTTTTAATGAATATAAATTTTGATAATTACATGTATATAAATAAATTTGTCTTTCTGTCATTGGCAGATGTGGAATGTCTTTTCATATGTTTATTGGATGTTTCAATGTTCTTTTATATATTTTGCTTGTTCTCATTCATATCCTTTTACCATTTTGTCTAAATTTTTTTTTTGAGTTGGAGTCTCTGTTGCACAGGCTGGAGTGCAGTGGCACACTCATGGCCAACCTAGCATCGACTTGCTGGGCTCCGGCGATCCTTCCACCTCAGCCTGCCAAGTATCCGGAACTACAGGTGTGCGCTACCACATCTGGCGATTTTTTTTTTTTTTTTAGATTGTAGAGACGAGGTCTCACCAACTTGCGAGGGCTGGTCTTGAACCCACGGGCTCAGGCAATCCACTCACCTCAGCCTCCCAAAGTGCTGCGCCACCAAGCCCAGCTGATTTTATTCTTTTGTTTTTCACATTCTTTGCAAATTTTTTTGTTTTCCAATTGTGTTTAGTCTTTGATCAAATGGGAAATTTTATTTCAGAAGCTGTTTTGTCATTTTTTTTCTTTTAAAATTTGGTCTTCTTGTGTCTTCTATCATAAAAGAAAAATCTCAAAATCATAAATTTAAAAAAATTTTTTCATGTTAGAGGGACTTAATGTATACTTAACTTATTGTTGTGTCACATTTGTTAGCTATTTTATTTTATTTTCCAGAGGGAAATCAATTGTCTCACCTCTGTTGAAATTCCATAATTTCATCACTTATTTATAACACTGACTCTCTCAATGACCACCTGTATAAGTATCTCATTCTAAGCTTTCAAATATTTTATTGTCTTTTTATTCTTGAAACAATTTGCACGTATTCATTTACAAGAGCTTCAT
Organism: Cephalopachus bancanus; assembly: GCA_027257055.1. Lineage (NCBI taxonomy): Eukaryota > Metazoa > Chordata > Mammalia > Primates > Tarsiidae > Cephalopachus > Cephalopachus bancanus. The sequence goes on along the minus strand of JAPVLO010001116.1, from coordinate 156,314 downwards.
AATAAATCTATTTGTGATTAGCTAGTCAAGTTTCATGAAAGATTCTGTGGTGAATTGTGCTTCTAAACATGCCCCTTTCATCCTATAAACATTTTAGCAATTTTCCCTTGACATTCAATGCTAGAGATGTTTGTTTGTTTTGAGACTGGACTTGCCTTAGACTATGTTTTGACTGGTAATACATGGTGGAAATTATGCTGTGTATAAGGCTACAATAATCAAAGCAACCTAGTATTGGTACAAGAACAGGCATATAGATCAATGGAACAGGATAGAGATTCCAGAAGCAAAATCTCAATTTCTCAACCAACTCATCTTCAACAAAGCCTCCAACAACAACTGCTGGGAAGGGAACCTATTCTGTACTTTCCTAAAATAAGATTCAGACCTGCAGACTGCCTTTGCTGAGGTGAACACTCCTTTTTGGAACTCAGCCACTATGCTGTAAGGAAGATCAAGTCATCATGAGGAGAGAATCACATGGAGAAGAACTATATAGCCTCTGGCCAACAGCCCCAGCTTTACTCCCTGCCAACAATCTTCCTCCTGGACACATAACTGAGGTCTTATTAAATCCTGTACCCGAGACAACCACCATTTGAGGCAACTAAATAAATGCCCAACCATCACCATGGGGAGTAGAAGAACTTTCTTCCCCTATTCTAGCTGAACCCAAATCCCTGATTCACAGATTTGTGAGTAGATAGGATGATTGCTTTTAGCCACTAAACTTTTGGTTCATATGTTATACAGAAAATGATAACCGAAACTATTCTATTTGAAATTTAATTGGATTTGTGTTAGGCTAATGAACTTAGGATCAAGATAGGGGTTTGCCTTAAAAGTATTGAATATTTCCATTTATATTTATGATATTATTCTCCTGTAAGGCAGATTAGTTTTCACTGGCTTTGTCTCTATTTATAGAATGATCTACTAATCAGCAAACTTCCTGAACCCTATTATTATTCTAATGACATAGTTCCTTTTTCTGATTCTTTGCAGGTTATTTTGGATGATTATGCAGCTATCCCTTTTAAATATAATGACAATATTGTCTTTACCTTTATAAACAAATAGCCTTTTTAATTTGTTCTTATATTTTGAATGTCAAAACTCTTAATAGAGCATTCAGCAATAAAAGGTGAATATTAGAATTCCTCTATATTTTTTACTTTGAAGCATGTAAATATATGGATATTCATATGAGTTTTTGAAGGTTTAAATATCACATTTTTGAAGGCTTGTAAAACTCACTTATGACTTTTAGATGAAGAGGATTTTGATGATTCAATTTTCCTCATAGATACTTGTCTGTTGAGGAGTCTTATGATGTTGTTTATGAATTCTAAACATTTTGAGGGAGATGTATTACATTCTAAGATGTTTGTATAGATTGGTGGAAAAAACTAAAGTTTCTGCTTTCGTAGAGTTTGTGTTTTGCATGGAGGAATCAAAGGTAAATTTTAAGTGTGTTGAGTAGGCAAACTATGTGGTCTTTTGGGAGTCGATGTTTGCTATGAAAGAAAGAAAAAATTTACAATGGTGTTAAAGGGCGGAAAGGGCTGAGGAGAGGAACCAGCCATTGTGTTAAGGAGTGGTCAGGGTTCTCTTTCTTGGGGAGATGTTGTTAGAGGAATTATTTGAAAGTGGTAGTGAGGAAGTTAAGGAAGCAGGTCTATGGGGGAAGAGCCTTTAGGCAGTAAAACTACCAAAGTCAATATGCCTACATTGTTCCAGGAAGACACAGGAGTCCAACACAGCTGAAACTTATTAGGCAGAGGGATACATAGAAGGAGAAGAGGTTCAACAGAGAACTGAAAGTTAGGCTTCGGGTGCTGCTGAAAATTGTGCAAATTTATCTCATTGGCAACTTATGCTTCTATAATTCCCACACTGGCTGGCTTAAAAAAAATCCATTGTACTCCAAGCCAGCAATAACTTTAGGGGATAATGAATCCAATTAGAGCATTCTTTTCTGCCAGGCATACAGTTTCCAAAATTTCTTTTATTACTTTTAATCAAACAAATAATAGTTAATGCATCCATATTTTTTAAAAGAAAATGAAACAGATAGATATGGAGTAAAAGTAAAAATTCCAATTCTTTTCCTGCAGCAAGAATCCCACACCTGAAGCCTATATTAGGAACTTGTTAAAGGATACCTTTGATTCCTGCTACAGCAGCACATTTAAAATTAATCTAAGAGTGTTTGAAAGGGATGCATTTTACATTTGGGGAAATGTTTCAGATTATCTTTGTTAATTGTGTCTTTGAAAGATTTCATATTTCAAATGTGTTCAAATTAACTTGAACTACTTTTTTTCTGAGAAAAAATGATTAATGTCTGCAACTATAAATAGGATTTTGACAATGTGCTTTTTAATTTCTACAGTGATTGCTACATGGATATTGTGGTTTTTTTAATGAATCACACTTCATATAACTATAAAATAGTTCTCTTTTCTAAGTTAACTTTCCATCATCAGTTTTATATCAATTTAATATTGCTATTCTTTTTTCTTATTCGCCAGTTTTATCTGACTTGTAATTTCCTATTACTTTATTTTCAATTTTTTCTTTATAATTTAGGTTTCAAATATTTTTATTAAAACATATAGCTGCATTGTGTTTTTCTAATCCAATATAAATGAGTACTTTACTTTAATGAAGTGTTTGATCTCATTTGCATTTGTCAATGTATCTATTTGATCGCATGCCTTCTATTATGTACTAAGTAGCATATGATAATTTCTTTGTCTTGCCATTCCCGTTATTATTTTTCCATTCCTTATTTTTGCTGAACTAATTTTGAGTCAGATGGTATCTTTTTGTGCCAAATTGCCATATGCAAACTCATTCACATATCTTGTATATTTAAAATCAATACAAACAGATATTTTATTTTAAAATATCATTAGGGCTTAGGTAAATGTTATGAGTAAATTTGTATGTATTCGTTAACTAATAGAGTTTTGGAATATGCCAACATCTAATAAAACCTAAAAAAAATAGCACACTAATGTATTGATAGTCAAAACTCAGAGACAAATTCCTAAGTAATTTTCCATTTCTGTCAGTATTCATTAAAATTAAATTTTAATATGGGCACAAGCCTTTATCTAATAAGAACATGGAAACAAATGCTTCCCAGATCAGTCATGTGAAGAGAAAATTAGGTATAATTACCCAAAAGATGAAAAAAATCTAAGAGATTGTTTACAATGAACTTATTTTTACATTCTCTAGCATTGTATAATTCAAATCTACTCTGTGCACAATAGAATATTTTAATCTTTAATGTGAAGAGGAAAAATATAACCTTTTAAAAGCAAATCTTCAGGTGGGAATGTTAGTGTGTCTGAAAAGTCATTCATTTTTGCTTCGGCAAAGCAATTAGCAATGGTGAATCATTTCCATCTCCATCAGAAGGCTGGAAAATGAAACTGTAAGTTGGAGTTTTTCACTGAGCATCCTAGAAGTAGAATGTGGTCATGGCAGGGCTCGTGATGATATTTTAGAAGCTTTTGTGATCCTGCCCTAATTTTTATAGGGTGTGTTTGGGTTTTCTGCCATTCAGCTCCCTGGATTGAAGTTGAATCAGGATGAATCTTTAGGCGAATTTAAATTTTTGTTTGTGAATGGAGGACAAACATCTTTTTAAGGTTTCCCAAATGACTCAAAACTCTTCAAATATAAATGGTAATCAGCTCATTTCAATCTGAAAGAAGTTCGTGTTCACAAGCAAGCATTCCACACTTTATTGGCAGGTCACCAGAATGCAAGCATTAGCCAAGCGATGGCCTCAAAAGCCTATGCATTTCTACAGTCACAATGAATCAAATGGAATTGAATTCTGCTGTTTTTTCTTAAAAGTATTCATTCGCATATGTGTAAATAGAATAACTACTTTCCCTTGGAAGTAGAAGTAATTTGATGTAGGAAAAAGTTTTCTCTAACTTCATATAGAAATCCCTTTCCTCTCTTTTATTAAAACTATCTGCTTTCTAATTAATAATTTAAAACTATTGAGAAACGTGCATCAAGCTTTTAGTAAGAATAAAAGAACACCAATATCGAAGAAAGATAGCTTTGAGAGTTTTAGCAAACAACATTTTTTGAACGTGTGTACATATAACTAGGAAACATAAAAAGTACCATCTGTGCAAATGGGCATAAATTCACCTGACAGTGGAGACATAGCACAAGGGTTGAATAATTTATTCTAAATCTCTTGACTCTTTACCTTGGTTAAATCATTTACACCTCTAAGTTTCAACTTTCTCACTTGTAAAAAGCAAATAGATTACAGGACAGTGTCTACACACTTTAAATAGCTGCAGAATTTATTATTATTATTATTATTATTGTTATTTGAGTTGGAGTCTCACTCTGTCTTCCTAGCTGGAGTGCCATGGCACATTCACGGCCACCCCAGTGTTGGCCTGCTGGGCTCCGGCGATCCTTCTGCCTCAGTCTTCCAAGTAGCCAGAACTACAGGTGCACGCTACCGTGCCCTGCTATATTTATTATTTAGAATGCTCTTCTGAATCCACTGAGCAATTAGAAGGTTTAGATTAGTAAAGGTCACTCATGAAAAACATTTTGGAATTTTGGAAACTCATCGCCCACCAAGACTGAAGCTAAGGTTCAAGTTCAGCAACTGTTGGGTGTTGAAGCAGCAGGGATTTCCTGAATAAGACCTGATTCCTGGACTACATCATCATGACATCAAGTGCGAAACAAAAGGAGTCAGTCTATTTTATTTTTATTTTTTATTTTTTATTTTTTTTTGAGTTGGAGTCTCACTCGGTCGCCCAGACTGGAGTGCAGTCGCCGCTCCCAGCCACCGCAGCCTCGCTTGCTGGGCTCCGGCGATCCTGCCGCTTCAACCTTCCAAGTAGCCAGAATTACAGGCATGCGCTACCACGCCCGACTGATTTTTTTATTTATTGTAGAGATGAGGTCTCACCAAGTTGCCCAGGCGGGTCTCGAACCCGCGGGCTCAGGCAATCCACTCACCTCAGCCTCCCAAAGGCGCCGGATTACAGGCTGAGCCACCGACCCCGGCTATTTTATTTTTTAACTTTTTTTTTTTTTTTTTGAGTCAGTGTCTCACTCTGTTTCCCAGGCTGGAGTGCAGTGGCAGGATCACGGCCATAGCAGCTCAGGTGATCCTTCCACCTCAGCCTTCCAAGTAGCTGGAACTACAGGCACGTGCCACCAAGCCAAGCTAATTTTTAGATTTATTGTAGAGATGAGGTCTCAAGTTGCCTGGGCTGGTCTCAAACCCGTGGGCTCCAGCAATTCTCTCACCTAGGCCTCCCAAAGTGCTGGGATTATACGCAATAGCCTCTTGGCCCTGTCTGAGTCAGTCTATTTTAATACTGAAGAATTTGCAAGGGCTTTTTTGTTTCTGCCAAATCCACTTGAGTCCACTGGCAGTGTAACCATAATAAGTTTGTTGCCCAATACAAACAGCAAATCAATACACAGAGATACCAGATAGCAGAGAAAGAGGTTTAATTGTAGGGTCAGTGAACAAGGAGATGGGAAGAAACCTAAAATCCTTCTCCCGAAAGAGTTTGGGGCTAGAGTTTCTAAGAGTTTAGGAATGCTGAAGTGTGGAAATCATTGATTGATCAGAGCACAGGATGAAGTCATGTGGCAGAAAGATGAAAAAGCTGTATCTGATGCTGATTCAATTTTTTTCGTAGGGTCTTCAAATTGGCCACTGGAAATTGAGTCTGAAAAATATCTTGTTGTTTTTAAACAAAAACTTTATAATTATCAGAGAATCTGTCTATAGAAGCAATGGTGGTGCAAAACGATTCTTAAATAGTCTCATGACCCTAATGTCATAAATCCTGTCTATGGGAATAATGGGGATACAAATGGTTACTATCCAGTGCTACATGACTTTTAGCAACAAGGAAGTTGGCCAGAGTGCAGCCTGATTAATGCATAATTATAACTTAATTTCTGTTCAGAACCCAGCATGTAATTCTCGTCGATCCTGTGGGGATGGTTTTAGTAGGACTATGGCTTCTGCAAAATTGATATGGCTTAGAGAAAAATGGGATGACTATATAGACAAACAGAGATTGCAAGATAAGTTTAGAAATGGTTGAACAGAGGCTGAGGGCAAGCTAGCCATGGCTGAATAAGCAGCTCCAAAAGACAGTATCAATGCCTGCTTTATTTCTCTTGCAATGTTCCTTGTTCAGGTTGCACCCATGGCCTTGGACCCAAAAGCAGATACGGACAAAGTATGTACCTGAATAACCTAGAAAGAATGATATTCTCTGTATCTGTGTCTGCTCACTCTGAAGATATTTTCCAGCGCTGAAGCTACTCTGTGTCATATTAGTCAACCTGCTTTGTAAGACTGTTTTCTTGCCAACTTCTTGTCAGTTTGGTGATGAAAGCCTGACTTATGTCTTGCTCCATTGCAAAGGTGGTGTCCTGCTTTTTTTACTTTCTATCTAGCTATTGGCTGTATCTTCTTCTGAGATTATGGTGTGACACTTGAGAAAAAGCCAAACTCTGTAAAATATTAAGAGATTTATTCTGAGCCAAATATGAGTGACCATGGACTGAAGTACTGTCTTTAGAGGTCCTGAGAATATGTGCACCTGGTGGTTAGGCTACAGCTTGGCTGAATACATTTTAGGGAGACAGAAGTTTACAGGCAAGGACATACATTACTACATATGAAGTATAAATTGGTTTGGCTTGGAAAGGCAGAATATCTCAAAGCAGAGGCTTACAAGTCATAGGTGCGTTTTAGGAATCCTTTAGTTGACAGATGGTTGAAAGAGTTAAGCTATTGTCTGAATGCCTGAAATCAGTAGAAAGAATGTATGAGTTAAGATAAGAAGTTATGGAGACCAATGTTCTTGTATAGATGAAACCTCATAGGTAGCAGCCCTTAGAGAGAGGAGATGACAGATGTCTTTTATTCAGATTTAAAAGTGTCAGGCTGTCAGTTAATCCTTCCTAGATTTAGGAGGCCTGGACAAGAAAATATCTGGCTATGTTAATTGAGATTCTCTATAGATGCAGATATTTCCCCAGAAAAGACAGCTTTTCAGGGCTATTTCAAAAAATGTCAAAGAGATATATTTTGGTTAAAAATATTTATTTATTTCCTTCTCATTTCCTTGCAGACTCAAAAGTAGAAGTAAGAGATCTACCCCCTTGATGTCAAAGGGATTTTATTCCTGGACTGAGTTCAGTTAATAAATTTAAGCTACTTCTGTGAAGGTCATACGACTCCTTCTGGTGTTAAAATAACTAATTTGTGGTTTTAATCCCATAATTGATTAAAATTTTCAATATGTTTAATGAGGGAGAGCTACCACTGTGCCTGCAAAATCTGCAATTTGTCATTTGTTTGTCCTTTGTCTGAAACTACAAAATTATGACTACTTACAGTTATATTTTGAGGGAGCTCAGCCAATTGCCAAGGGCTACATAGAATTCAAATATAGAGTGAATAAGTTTGTTTGATCTTGCTGGATGCCCTCACCTTCTTTCATAATTGAACTGATTCTATGCCAGGGAAGTCCAATGAGAATATTGAAAACGTGTTTCACTAAAAACCAGACATTACTGCTATCAGATTATTGACCAATGTATACTTCCATTCAAGGAATGCAATATTGAATAATAATAGAGAAGTATTCCTTAATGAATATTGATCACAAACATAACTTTTTACTGTCTTGCTGTGGATTGTCAAATCTAGGTAAGCAGTATGGTGTACCTTTGGAGTTGTGTTATTATTGATTTTATTATTAATCCCATTGATTTTGAAAAAAAATTTCAATTGTGAAAATGGAAGTAAATTATTCTTAGGCAATATTAAAATTGATTTAAGACATTAGATAAGCAGAGAAGATAAGAAAAACAACAAATGAAGACTCCATCCATGTTACCCATACAGTCTCACCAATTTCAACCTACATTTTAAATTGGATTTTAAATACATCCCCCCAACTATACTCCAGTGTTCTAAATATATTTATTTTTAATTGATATACATAGCACATATATAATTCAGTGACCTGGTTTTTTTCATTGTGGTATAAAAGAAACAACACACATACACATTACAAAATTTACCATCTTAACCATCTTTATTAACTATACAGTTCAGTAGTGTTAAGTATATTTACACTGTCATGAAACAAATCTCCAGAACATTTTCATTTTGTAGAACTGAAACTCTGTACCTATCTTTTTTTTTTTTTTTTGATTTGGAGTCTCACTCAGTCGCCCAGACTGGAGTGCAGTGGCTGCTCCCGGCCACCACAGCCTCGACCTGCTGGGTTCTGGCGATCCTCCCGCCTCAGTCTTCCAAGTAGCTGAAACTACAGGTGTGTACTGCCACGCCCGGCTAATTTACTCTGTACTTATTAAACACAACTTCTCTATGTTTCTTTTCTTACATTCCCTGGTAACCATCATTCTACTCTCTGTATGTATGGGGTTTTTTTCTTCCCATACACATATGATATTATTGTTATTATTATTTGTTTTTTGAGTCAAAGTCTCACTGTCACCCAGGCTGCAGTGCAGTGGCACGCTCACGGCCACTGCAGCCCCAACCTGCTGTGCTCAGGTGATCCTTCCACCTCAGCCTTCCAAGTAGCAGGAACTAGAGGCATGCACCACCACGCCTGGCTAATTTTTTTGATTTATTGTAGAAACGAGATCTTGCCAGGTTGCCCAGGCTGTTCTTGAACCCTGGGCTCAGGCAATCCTCTTGCCTCCACCTCCCAAAGCACTGGGATTGCAGGCTTGAGCCACTGTGTCTGGCTCACATATATTATTATGATACCTCCATGTTGCTATGAGGGTTGCTTTATGCATTACAACTTTCCTCAATTTCTTCACACATGAAGTAGAGGCAATATTAGCTCCTTAATGCAATGTTGTTACAAAATTATGGTCTGGGTTATATTGAATATTATATGTAAAAGGACTGTAGACACTGGGGAGTTACCCAAAAATATAACTAGACACTAATTCTATATAGAAAATAAAAGAACGATGGCCTGTCCCAAATATATCAAATTTATTAGAAATTACAACAAACGTATTATTATAGTTTTGAAAATCTAAAAGTTGATTATTTCTTAAAATATTTATACTTTTTTGTCCCATGTTGATTTCATCAAGGGATTACATACAAATTTTCTATTGTATGGATGTACTATTGATTTTCAGAGTTTACTGCACTGTTAAAAAAAAGTATACATATATCTTCAACAACAGAAGAGAAGTGCCTCTTTAATTGCAAATCCAGTTATATTTGAAAATATTTGAATACTTTTGGATGAGAAAACTGACTTGAATCATGAGAGTGATCACAAGATTCTATTGTGCTGTAAATTGATTATTGATATAGTCCCAAATACTGTGCACACCATTTTACCTGGAAAGTGTTCTATGTTAAAATAAATAAACAAAATAAACCCTATCCTTTATCATTTGAGGCCTTAAATTAGACAATGCAGAGGCTCCCTTGTACTTTTTTTGGCCATTGATACACTATATATACACAGATTAAAAGTACCTAATAATAGCCAGTCTCGGTGGCTCAGCCTGTAATTCTGCGCTTTGGGAGACTGAGGTCAGTGGATTGACAGAGCCCGAGGGTTCGAGACTCGCCTGGGCAACTTGGCGAGACCTCATCTCTACAATAAATCAAAAAATTAGACGGGCATGATAGCGTGCGCCTGTAGTTCCGGATACTCGGAAGGCTGAGGCAGAAGAATCGCAGGAGCCCAGCAGGTAGAGGCTGCGGTGGCTGGGAGTGTGCTACTGCACTCCAGTCTGGGGGACAGAGTGAGACTACAACTCAAAAAAAAAAAAGTACCTAGTATTAATACCCTTTGAGAGGGTGCAAAGCCTGATCTCAGTAGTCTCAATTTATTCAGTCAACAAATATGTATTGATGAACTCTTTCTGTTATGGGTACTGGGGACAGAGTAGCACACAATCTCCTAGTGGTCCCTGGCCTTGTGTTCTTACATTTCCTCATTTCTTTATTATAATCCAAGTAAGACTCTAATTCCTTTTAAAAATATTGAAACTTTTTCCTTGTGTTTTTGACACATCACAAGCATCTTATTTATTGAGTTGCTGTCATCTCTTATTCTATCTTTTCCTCAATTCGTGAAAAAAAAGCCTTATCTTCCCATACTCTTAAAAAGAGAGAAAATAACAAAATAACCAGAAGTAGAACCAGTAAATGCCTTGAGACTAGGCATTTAAAAAAATATGGTTTCATATCCACAGTGCCTAGTATAATGTCTGGCATGTTACAGATATGTAATAGAGATTCTCCTCAATTTACAATGGGGTTACATCCCAATAAACCCATTATAAGTTGAACATATTGTAAGTTGAAAATATAAATGGAAAATGCATTTAATACAGCTAACCTGTTGAACATCATAACTTAGCTTAGCCATCTTTTTTTTTTTTTTTTTTTTTTTTTTTTTGAGTTGGAGTCTCACTCTGTCGCCCAGACTGGAGTGCAGTGGCTGCTCCCGGCCACCGCAGCCTCGACCTGCTGGGCTCCGGCGATCCTTCCGCCTCAGCCTTCCAAGTAGCTGGAACTACAGGCGCGTGCTACCACGCCCGGCTCATTTTGATTTATTGTAGAGTTGAGATCTCGCCAAGTTGCCCAGGCAGGTCTCGAACCCGCAGGCTCAGGCAATCCACTCACCTCAGCCTCTCCCAAAGGTGCGGGATTACAGGCTGAGCCACCGAGCCAGGCTAGCTTAGCCCATCTTAAATGTGCTCAGATCACTCACATTAGCCTATAGTTGGGGAAAATCATCTAACACAAAGCCTACAATAAAATGCTTAATTTCTCATGTAATTTATAAAATGCTGTACTAAAGAACAGAATGATTGTATGGGTACTCAAAGCACAGTTTCTACTGAATGCATATCATTTTCACATTATCGTAAGACAAAGTCTAAAATTCATAAGTCAAACCATTGTAAGCCGAGAACTGTGTCTGTATACAAATGACAAATTGGTATACAACTAAATGGTACATGAATTAAAACTATTCCAAAATTTTATAGATTTATAAAAAAGTGTACAATATCATAGCAGATCTATTCAGTCTCTGCTTTCAATAGATCACTTGTTCTTTTTGTTTTAAAAATACTGTAATAATCCGGATCAGGTCATTCAAATGCATTAAGATATATCTTTTTGTCATGGGCTGTCCAGCTTGGGCTTTTCATTTATAGGATCACTTTTATCTTGATCATCATGGATACTATACTTTTTTTGTTAGCCTTTTTTATAGAGATTTATGCACTAATGTATAATATAGTTTAAGTTACACACAAACAAATTCTAAAATGAATGACAATATTTGATCATTCTTCTCTGGGATGAATATCAATTCAGCATTTGATCGTGGGATCCACAGACATCCTGTCTCTTTTGAAATCACATAATACTTTAGAACGATTTCCCCTTCACTGTTGCCTTAGTGCCAAAGACTTATTTGAGATTTTAGTATAAGTTACAACAGAGTTCAGTAGGGGCTTCTGATTGTCCAGTAAATTTTTATGTTCAACATGATCCTAGGAAATAATGAAAAGTCTTTGCGTTTAATCAATTTGTCACTCTTCCAAAGTTTAGAACTTTGTCGAGACCTAAGAAATAAAAAAAGATGTTCAATTAGACACCTAAACATTCAATGTTATAAGTAAAATTCATTCAATTATTTTAATTAGACAACCTTGAAGAATTTCTATCTTATTTTTTACTCAAAAATATATGTGCTACAGTAATTCAGGCACATTTACCAAAATGCAATGATACCATATCTGAAATGACATGCAACAGAAGTCTTCCATAATCACCTTAAGATTTCAATTGAAACTGAGTTTCTAGTCACATTTATCATCTCTCTAAAAAGACCTAAAATAGCATTGGTCTGTCAGACCAGGTCTTTCCCCAATCAACAACATTATGCAAAGTATGCCCCAGATTGCAGCAGTAAATCCAAATTAAATGTCAACATGTCAGTGAAAATGGCTCAGGCACCTCAACCAAACAGAGTGCATATAAAAGAGGTGGCCTTTAAGCACTCAGGGCCCCTCAATCAAAGGGCTGTGCCCATCAAAGTCAGCCTTCAAATTGCATTTGAGAAGAGAGCAACAACAGAACATCCACAGAGATTGTTATGAGCTACACACAGCCCTTCTACATCTCTCTTCTTCAAAAATAGCCAGAGCCCAGTGGGAATCAGGGTCTGGAATGTTGAGCTCTAACAGTAGGGAGAAATCTAACCTTAAAAGCTAACAAGAAATTTAGTCACTCAGGTGGGCAAATGCACACACAACTCCAAGGGTTGTACACACCACACGTATAAAAATGGCCCACGTGTTTGTGTTAGATTTACAGTATCGACGACCTCATTGTAAGAGGAAACTTTTTTATTGTTGTTGTTGTTTGTTTTGTTTTTTTGAGTTGGAGTCTCACTCTGTCGCCCAGACTGGAGCGCAGTGGCCGCTCCCGGCCACAGCAGCCTCGACCTGCTTGGGCTCCTGCGATCCTTCCGCCTCAGCCTTCCGAGTCGTCGGAATTACAGGCAAGCGCTACTACGCCCGGCTGATTTTTAGATTTATGGTAGAGATGAGGTCTCACTGCCCAGGTGGGTCTTGAACCCGCCGGCTCGGGCAATCCACTCACCTCAGCCTCCCAAAGGCGCGGGATTACAGGCTGAGCCACCAAGCCCGGTTTGTAAGAGGAAACTTTTAACAACTCTTCCCTATCTACACTTTGTATTCCTACACAAGAATTTAACTGCTTTCTCCTATTCACCAGACTCCAAAACTTCTACTTTTGTAGTTTGCTCTTCCTCCATTTTTAATCTCTGTTAGCTCATTCTCATTCTTCAAGATTCACATAAATGCATGACCTTTCCACGTAAGACCTTTATAAGATTGTCTTTCCTAGAAGTGATTAAATGGCCATCCCAAATCGTGGTTTTGTAGCATGGTACTACATTTGCATTATAGACCTTATAACAGTATTATTACTGGGTTGTGTCCTGTCCCATCATAATTACACAATGGATTGATATTTGCCTTCGTGTTTTCACTAACTTCTTATCTCTTTGCACTCTTGTATCAGGAGATGATTTTGTAAAATGGAACCTGAGAATACTTTCTGCTTAGAGACTGTCATGAGCTAAATTGTGTACCCTTCATGAAATTATATGTTGAAATACTAAACTCAGTACTTCAGAATGTGAGCATGTTGGAAATAAGGTTGTCATGGATGTAATTAGTTATGATGAGGCCATATAAGAATACAGTGGGCTCTCAATTCAATATGACTGGTGTCCTTATAAAATAATAAAATTGGCCGAGCATGGTGGCTCAAGCCTGTAATCCCAGCATTTTGGGAGACCAAGGTGAGGGGATTGCTTGAACCCAGGGGATCGAGAACAGCCCGGGCAACTTGGCAAGAACTCATCTCTACAATAAAAACAAAAACCAAAACCAAAAAAATCTTAGCCAGGCGTGGTAGTTTGCACCTGTACTTCCAGCTACTTGGAAGGCTGAGGCGGAAGGATCGCCTAAACCCAGCAGATCGACACTGGGGTGGCTGTGAGCATGTCACTGCACCCAGTCTGGGCGACAGAGTGGGACTCCAACTGCAAAAAAAAAAAAAGATAAAAATTTAATCAGAGACATACACACAAGGAAACTATCATTTGGAGACGAAGGCAGAGATTGGGGTGATGCATCCACAAGCCAAGGAACAAAAAAGACTTCAGGCAAACTACCAAAAGCTGAGAGAGAGACATAGAACAGATTATTTCTCAGAGCCTTGAGAGGAAGCCAACCTTGCTGACACCTTCATCTTGGGCTTCTACAGAACTGTGAGAGAATAAATTTCTGTTGACTAAGCCCCTCGGTGTGTGGTATTTGTTCAGCAGGCCTGACAAACGAATGCAGATACTTTTGATTATATTGGAAAATTGAAGTCAAGGGAGTAGTCCATGTCTTACTCCTTATCTTTGCAAACAAACAAACAAACAGATAAATAACAGTGTTCTTTAACCTTTCTTAATCCCTTAGGGTCTAAGTGTGAAAAGCCAAGCACAGATTTCCAATCTAAGTCTTCCTGTTCTGAAGGACAAGGAAGTTCTTCCAAACAAGTTGGAGAAAAGTCTGATGTGGTTCCTCAGAGTAGTGATGCAGGAAGCATGTGAGATTTTACTGACACCATGGTTGGACCCTTCAATATGACAGAGAGAGGGCACACTAAGAAGTATTTTGTAATATCTTTAATATAACTTTTACTAATGTTTTTATTAAACATAGTTTTAACTAATATGTATTCAATTACCTTAGGGAAAATATCATCCTAGGAATTTGAACATTGACTATCAGGGTTAGTCCAGTGATATCCATCCTGGACATGTCCACCACCCACCTGCTCATTCCATGAGGGCTTGTGCTTCCTCTTCGTGTCCTGTAGCATGGCTCTGTGACACAGCTCTCCATGAGATGTAGAAATGGACACTTCTTAGTTTCACTAGAAGCAGCTCTTTTTCCTAATGTCTGACCAACTACAGAAGCACCTCTTTAATTTTGCAGCAATTATAGGTCTTTCCAAACTTCAATTATATCCTAGGACTGACTCAGTAAACCAAGAGCTTCCACCAGTGCAGGTCTTGAACATCTTCATCCTGGAGTCACAAGCATTGAGTCTGATGCTTATAGAACTGGTTGCCTTAGAACATACAACATGGCAGCACATTTCTTTTCTTATTTGAAATAAAACTTATATAGCATAAAATTCATCATATAAGTCTGCCACTCAGTGGAGTTTAGAGCATTCACAGTGGTATACAATCATCAGCTCTATCTAATCCAAGAATATTTTTATCACTAAAAGAAGAAGCCTGGTACCCATAAGGCAGTCACTCCTCATTTCCCCTCTCCAGGTCTTTGCAGCCTCTAATTTACTTTCTGCTTCTGTGGAATGGCCTATTCTGGATATTTCATATAGATGAAATAGCATGTGTGTTTTGATATGATAATTCTATGAAGGCCCAAGAAAAGCAAACCATCATGCCTAGGACTGCGTTCCAGAGTGAAATAGAAAGATGATACAGTTTCAACAGTTGTAGATAGAAATCAAAGCAACATCTAGGTATGAGTGAAAATTGCCTGTGTCCTGAGATGCTTATTCATTAATTGCTCATGTGTCATAACTCAGCTACCCATTTATATTTTTGTCAGTCTAAAGAATCCAAATACTATCATTGCCTGCAATGTCTGACAATTATTAATGTCACAGTATCAGGGTAAGAAAACTGACATATCCGACTTTTCCCTCCTTTACTTTTCAATTCTCACTTCACTAGATTCTTGTGTCATTTTTTTCCTTTCTGGAGACTTGAAACTCTCTCACAGATTGACATCTGCTTCCTTTGGTTTGCTTTAAATCATACGGACTGAGAAAAGGACGTCTTCTCTAAAGAAAGTAATTTGTTTGAAGGGAAGTTGTATTATGTCTTGTCACACCAGTAACATTCTGTTTCTCGCTGACCCAATCATCCCAGTGTCTTTTAAGTTCTTCTTTGACTTGACAGATTTGAAAAGAAGGAACAAACTGCACTGGTGGTATTTAAAATACAAACACACAGAGCAAAGAAGATTCTTTAAGTTGACAACAAGCATGCTGGCATTGTTTTGGAAATACAAACTTTTATTTAGAAACAGATAATTTGTGATGCGATACTTCATGTGTAGAGAAAAAAAGAGAGAGACAAGAAAAAAGCCCCCTCTCAAAATAAAAAGAAAAACAAATCAAATTGAGCATTTTCTAAGCACTCATCTATTAAATTAAAATAAGGAAGCTCAGTTGAGTTAATTTTTATTAACTGAGATTGTTTGATTATATGATATAGTAACCTTAATATTCTTTTAGCTTTTTTGTGGTTATCTGGTTTTCCAAGTATGCAAAAGGAAATATCAACAGCAAGAGATTTAAAACTTTAACATAAAACTATGAATAGATAGAAATTGATGTTCATACAGATTTGTCAAGAGCCAGATTATAATTCAGAGGAAACTACTTTAATTATTTCTTAGATATTTAAATATATTAAAAATAATAATCTCATATCACTTTCATAGATTACCTCCATTTACACTACACAGAGAGGCTAGATACCTTTAACTCCTTTGAATACAATGAATAAACTGAGTTTCCATATAACAGTGATTTACCTAAAGTTCTGAGTTATTAATCTGGGTGTAGTCATTGTATTTTTCAAAAGAGGCTAACTGCTGTAGGAACAACACCAAATCCCAGCGACTTCACTCCCCCAAAATTTATTTTCTGCTAAAATTGCAGTCCACCATAGGTTGTCTCCCATTCTAGGGAGAGACAAGTGTCCTGTCCACTTGCTCCTTCAAGGACAGGACTGAAAAGGGCTTTGCCTGTTCAAAGCACATTGATGTTACTCTGGCCATTGATATCTAACCATGAGACAAAACTATAAAGAGAACTAGGTACACATAGTGGGCATGTGCTATACATCACTCTTACCTAAATTCCATTGGTGAAAGCTAGAAATACTCCCTAAAAGCAAGTCATAAGACACATTGATGATGTACCCAACCTCACCCTCCATTGTCACCATCCTGTTATCCCTGCTGAATCTATCTCCTAATGTAGCCCAGCATCCGTGGTAACCTAAATATTGATATTTCTTTGACATACAGATGAGAATATGTAAAGCCATCTTTGTATTCGGAAACTAGCATTTATAACAAGTGAGAGACAAATAAAAGAGGAAATGTTTTTAATAAATATGTTTTTTCTAATGAAGCAATAAATTGTCTTCGACTGTCTTAAAGTATCTGTGTGCGCGTGTGTTGGCAATGAAGAAAAGAAGCAACTAAGATAGTTGGAAACCCAGAGACTAAAAACTGTAGAAATGAAACTTTATACCTTCAGGCTGCTGTAACCTCAATCCTCTGGGGTCCCTGATATCTCCACTCTAGACCTCTGTCCAGTTCACATCCTTGGATACAGAACTGAGATGATCATTTGGGTAAGACTTAAGAAGTGTCTCTTATGGAGTGCATATTTTGAAGCCTAGCCCCTAATGGAATGGAATTTGGAGGTGGGGACTTTGAGAGGTGATTAGATTTAGATGAGATCATGAGAGTGGACTCCCATAATGGGATTAGTGTTCTAATAAGGAAAATATACTCAAGAGTTCTCCCTCTCTTCACCATGTGAGGACATAGTGACAAGGTGCCATCTGCAAACAGGGAAGTGAATTTTCACCAGACAGAACCTGCCAGGGCCTTGATCTTGTACTTACAGCTTCCAAAACTGTGAGAAATAAATGTTTATAAGACACCCAGGGTGTAATCCCAGCGCTTTGGGAAGCCGAGGTGAGTGGATTGCCTGAGCCTGTGGGTTCGAGACCCACCCCTGCAACTTGTTGAGACCTCGTCTCTACAATAAATCAAAAATTAGCCGGACATGGTAGTGTGCGCCTGTAGTTCCAGCTACTTGGAAGGCTGAGACGGAAGGATCACCAGAGCCCAGAAGGTTGAGGCTGCAGTGGCCCAGAGCATGCTACTACCTTCCAGTTTGGGTGACAGAGTGAGACTCCAACTCAAAAAAAAAAAAAAAAAACACACCCCGGCTATGGTATTTCATTATGGCAGCCGAAATGCACCAAGACAGGGTCCTTACTCTCACTGACCCTCAGATACGGAGTCATTGTGGAGCTGAGAGTTCCTCATCTTATTGCCAACAAGAAAACCTCTTAATCTGAATACTATTACTTTTAAAAAAAAATAAGAGCACTTCATTTAAATTTATAACTCAATGTGTATTATGAAACCAAAATGAGTTACATAATGGGTGGCATGATATCTCTTGATATACTTGCTAGTGATATGTTACATAATTGTGTGCTTGTTTGTTTAGAGACATGATTTCACTTTGTTGCCTTGGCTGGAGTGCAGTTGTGAAAAGTAGCTCGATGCAACCTCAAACTTCAGAGCTCAAGTGATCCTCCTGTCTCAGCCTCCTGAATAGCTGTAACTACATGCACATAACACCAAATCCAACTAATTTTTTTTTTGTAAAGGTGGGGTCTTGCTATGTTGCCTAGGCTGGTCTAGAACTTCTGGTCTTAAGGGATTCCCCCATCTCAGCCTCCCAAAGTGTTGGGATTACAGGCATGAACCACCCTCAGCCAATAGTTGCTATTTTTATCTTTTTTTTCATTAGTATTATAATCAGATCCTTCTGTTATCAAATTCTATCTATTTGCTGCTTGTATTTAAGATGGTAAAATGGAGAGATATGTTAATACTAAATAATATATTAATTTTTATTTAGAAAATTTACTAAATAATATATTAATTTGTATTTAGAATATGTTAATACTAAATAATATATTAATTTGTATTTAGAATACTAAATAATATATTAATTTGTATTTAGAAACTTTAATTTGTATTTAGAAACTTTAATTTGTATTTAGAAACTTTCTTTCATCCATTATGAGTTATCTTATAATGGATGAAAGAAATTTTACTGACAGTTATGAAAATTTTCATTTTTGCAAATATATACATAATTATCATGAGTCACTTACTTTCCAATTTCTTATTTCTTATGTTTCTTTTGTTAAATTGCTTTGATTGCAACTTTCACAATATTCTTTATAATGTGGTGGAAAACACTTAAACAAATTTTTTTTTTAATTTTAAAGATGTGGGGTACAATTCAGGGTTAGGTATACAAATGTTCATTATGCAGGTACCCTTGTCGATGGGGTGTGCCCACCACCTTCCCCAAGCAGATTCCCACTACTGCCAATCCCACTTTCCCGCTCCCCCTCCCGGCAGTTGCCAGGTATTGCCAATCCTTTTTTTATAGTATTACCATAATTGTTCAAGATCCGCTTATGAGTGAGAACATGTGATACTCAGTTCTTTGTTTCTGTGAAAGATCACTCAGTATTATAGACTCTAAGTCCATCCACGTTGCTGTGAAGTTCATGATTTTGTTCTTTATGGCTGGCTGTGTAATATTCCACTGTGTATATGTACCACATTTTTTTAATCCAGTCCTCTTTTGATGGGCAGCACAGTTGGTTCCATGTTCTTGCTACTGTGAACAATGCTTCCATAAATATACATATGCAGGTGTCTTTTTTTAGAGTGATCTGAATTCTTCCGGGTATATTCCCAGAAGGGGGATTGCGAGGTCATATGGAAGGTCGATTTTTAGATCTTTTAGGAATTGCCACACTGGGGAAACATTTTTTAAAAAGTCGTTATTAACCAAAGTAGCCAGGTACTGGTACAAGAACCAGCATATAGACCAACGGCACAGGATAGAAATTCCAGAAGTAAAACCTCATTTTCTCAACCAACTTATCTTCGACAAAGCCTCCACCAAGAACCACTGCGGAAAGGAGAACCTATTCAGTAAATAGTGTTGGGAAAACTGGCTGACCACATGCAGAAGATTGAAACAAGACCCCTACCTATCACCATACACACAAATCAACTCTAAAGGGACCAAAGACCTAAATGTAAAACCTCAAGCTACAAGAATCTTAGAAAATGCAGGAGACACCCTTGTGGAAATTAGAGTAGGCAACCAATTTCTGATCAAAACCCCAGATGTCCATGCCATACGAGATAAGATAGACAGGTAGGACCTCATTAAACTGAAAAGCTTCTGCAAAGTCAAAGACATCATCGAGAGAACAAGGAGACAGCCCACGGAATGGAAAAAAAAATTTGCCAACTGTATATCTGGCAAAGGCCTACTATCCAGGATCTACAAGAAACTCTAATGTGCCAAAAGGAAAAGCAAAACAAAACAAAAAAACAGGCCCATTAAAAAGTGAGCAAAAGACATGAGTAGACACTTCTCTAAAGAAGATATACGGGCAGCCAACAGACACACGAAAAAGTGCTTAACCTCACTAATCATCAGAGAAATGCAAATCAAAACCACATTGAGATACCACCTCACCCAAGTAAGAATGGCCATCATTAATAAAACAAACAACAGATGCTGGCGAGCATGCAGAGAAAAAAGGACGCTTCTACACCACTGGTGAGTAGTGCAACATCTTTGGAAAACAGTGTGGCAATTTCTAAAAGAACTAGACATTGACCTTCCATATGATCCAGCGATCCTCTTACTGACAATATACCCAGAGAAACTCAAATCATTCTACAAAAAAGATACATGCACATACATGTTTATTGCAGCACTATTCACAATAACAAAAGCATGGAACCAACCATGCTGCCCATTGGAACTGGACTGGATAAAAAAAATGTGGTACATGTACATGATGGAATATTACACAGTCATAAAGAAGGACAAACATATGGACTTTGCAGCAATTTGGATGGATTTGGAGTCTATCATACTGAGTGATCTATCACACACAGAAAGAACTGAGTACCACATGTTCTCACTCATAAGTGGACCCTGATCATTTACCATTATACTATAAGAAACTGATTGGCAGAAGCGAGCTACTGCCGGGGTGGGGGTGGGGGGGTACACAACATCAATAAGGGTACCTGATCTCAAACTAGGTAAAGTGGGGACTAAAGCGAGGCCCAAACCTTACCTGTATGATGACCACTTGTATACCTAATCTTGAATTGTACCCCACATTTATAAAATTTTTAAAAGGTAAAACAATTTTTAAAAATCATTTTTTTTGGAATTTCTAAGCGTTTACCACTAATCACAACACAAAGCTCATTTCTGCCTCCATGATATGCATATATAACATTAAGGAAATATTTGCTTTTTAAAAGTTTTTTCTATTACAAAACAAATGAAATTTAATTATGTCTTTTTAGATTCTAAGATTTTTTTGAATTATGTATCTAGAAAATAAAACTTATACATTTCTGTTTTATAATAAATTATTCTTTATTTAGGGCATTGGTCCCACCTAATGGGTATAGTTTTTAAAAATGTTTTGCTTTATTATACTTTTGAAGTGTTTTACTTAAACTTAATCATTTTTGTAAGGGGAGTTGCTCTACAACTTGATTGCTTTTTTTAAAATAAAAAGTTCTTAAATCTTTGTGTCTGGAACTGTATAAAAATCAATATTTGTCTCCTTTCCCTGCATTCTGTAATATTTTTAGAAAACATTAAAATCATCTATCATTTTGAGTTCTAATATAATTCAGCCCTCAATCCATTAGACTTTGGGGTTTTGGGATCATTCTCTATTTTTTTTTTCTTCGTGGTAGTAATGTTATTCAGTTTTTATAATGCCTTTGGAGTTAGGTTGGCAATAATATTTTCCTATACAATCATTTTATAGAACACAACATTGTAATGTAACTTTCCTATCTGTGTAATTTTCATTGAATTTGCTGCATTCATTGTGAGTAGTGTAGTTGCTCGCTAGTTCTATCAATGATGATATTTCTAGTTCTGTTTTTCAGTCTCCTTATTGGTTGTTTTTTTTTTTTTGCAAAAAAGTGATGGGTAAGAGATGATTGTGCTCATCTATAGACCGCTTATTCGTTGTTTTCTGAAATTCAACTTTCTTTGCTTCATCGGTATTCCCATTTATTGGTTCTTCTACCAGAGTGGCTATGAAACACGTTTGTGTAACGTTAGAGAGCTACTCTACTGTGTTGCTAGACATTTGTCTGTTAGCACATTCTAAAGGTCAGTATTTCCCAAGGTTTTTTCTTTAACCTACCTCCCTATATATTCTAGATATTCCTCTGAAATAATCTCAATCAAATTACTTGAAATTTGCCTACCACCATATCCATATACTTTTCTCACCCTGAGCTTGTTTGTTCCTTAAATTTACTTATATCTTTCACTCAAAATATGAGGAAGACAAATTACTTTTACATTTTCTTCTTACTGTGTTTGTGTTTCCATCATCCCTACAAACGGTGTCCACATTCCTCTAGGTCTCCTTTAACCTCTCACTTCAGAACTTCCTTGCATCTACGTAACTGCCAAATCTACAATGGATAATCTGATGATTACACAACTGTTTGGGAGCTTTTACAAAACAAATAGAAACATTTTTCATACACGGTTTTGTTTTATTTCTTCATATGATGACTAGGGAGGAAAATCAGATTTCATAAACACAGTGAGTCTGGCCAAACAAAGCTTTGAAAATTCTGTGGTATCTCTGTGGAGTGCATGAAAACTGAGATCTGTGAGACAGTCTACTGAGAATGCATTAAGGCTTATAGAAACACTCCCAAGAAGTGTGGTTTTATGAATGATATTATTTTCCAGGAAGCTTCCAAGGTTAGTAGGACACAGTGTAAGGCTCTATATTTTATGTTATCTTTCTCAAAAATAAGGTTTCAAGAAAACTACTATTTAAGAGTTTGAATGAAGACAACGGTCTCTCTCTCTCTCTCTCTCTCTCTCTCTCTCTCTCTCTCTCTCTCTCTGTGTGTGTGTGTGTGTGTGTGTGTGTGTGTGTGTGTATCCTTGAACAATACAGAGATTAGGGATGCCAACCTCCTGCACAGTCAAAAATCCATGTATACCTTTTGATTCCCCAAAACTTAACGACTAATAGCCTTCTATAGACCAGAATCCTTACCAATAACATATTTTGTATGTCAAATGTATTTCAGACTGTATTCTTAAAATAAAGTAAGCTAGAGAAAATAAAACACTATGAAGAAAATTATAAGGAAGAGAAAATATATTTACTTTTTATTAAGTGGAAGTGGATCACTGTAAAGATCACTATCCTCATCATCTTCATGTTGACTAGGCTGAGGAGGAGGTGAAAGAAGAGGGTTTGGTCTTGCTGTTTCAGGGGAAGTAAAGGCAGAAAAAAATCCATGTATAAGTGGACTTGCACAGTTCAAACCTATGTTATCCAAGGGTCATCTCTCTCTCTCTCTCTCTCCTCCCATATATATATAAGGGGAGAAACCCCCAAATGGAATTTATTTATTAAAAATTGTGTATTTATTCTTGCATGTTTAAACTTCAGTCACCTTCAAAGTACTCTCTGTTTGATGCAATATACTTATTGAGATGCTTTTTCCACTGCTCAAAACCATTTTTGAACTTGTTGATTTTGATGCCTTTTAGTACTTCTGCTGTTTTTGTTTGTTTGTTTGTTTCACCACATCCACATCAGCAAAACATTTCCCTTTGAGAATTTTTTTCATCCAGGGAAACAAAAAATTCTCTTGGTGTGAGATCGGGTAAATAGGGAGGATGGGGCAAGGGTCAAAAACTGCTGAACACTCAGTGCAGTGTGGGCGGGTTGTTCATGTAAATAACCCATCATGAAATGGACAAACATGTTGAATGAACCTCTGGAAAAAAAAATCACTGAAGCCAAATCACTGCAAACTCTCACAATGCTAGCCGCTACACTGATGTCCATGGGCTCCCAGAGCACTTAATTTGCAGAAGCCTGTATTACAGGGAGCTTGCCCTCCAAAAAATAATTCCTGTTTTTCTGCAAACCCCTCATATTAAAATTATATATATGTACACACACAATATATATATTTTTTATAAAAATAGTTTTTATTACTTTGACATTTTATTTTTTTATTTTCAAAAGTATTTGATATGTATGGACTTTGACTCATTTAGTGTATTTTTCCATAAAGCAGGTACACATAAACAGTATCTTTTGTTGTTTTTATAATATATATGCATATGTGTATACAGAGTAATTAAGGAGATAGACCTGCTGGACTGATAATCGGTAGAATCTCTTGGAACCCAGCTTCAACCTCTGTAAAAATGGATATGATGTTACCTACTGCATGAAATTTCCATGTGAATGGAATAAAATAATACAAGGAAAATGTTTTCTCAGAGACTCAGATATTAAGAGGTAAATAATGACATCTATAATACTAATAAGTACTGGTAGTACTTAAAATAATTAATTTTGAACATTATTGTCTTATGTTTTGACTTCTATCAAATTAGTCTAATATGTTTAATGGAGATAATTTACTCATGTGATTAATTATATTAATTTATAATCAGATGCTGAACAAACTTTTAAAACTAAAGTAAATCCTCAAAGTAATTTTGTGCTATTTTTAATATAATGCTAAAATCATTGCTTTTCAACATTTAATTCCTCATAATTTAAGTTGATCTAAGTTTTATTTTGTAGTAGTACATTTACATATGTAATATAAATTATATATGTGAATTGTATACATAAAAGTTGTATAAATTTTAACTTTTTATTTCTCATTTCCTACATGTGGTAATTACTTAGATGATCTAAGTTTTATTTTTTAACTATATTTATGTATACATTATATCTAATATAAATTTTATATAAAATGAATATACACATTTTATAAATTTTAGCATTTCACTGTTTATATCTTATATATAGTGATAAATTAGATCAATTTAAGTTTTATTTTTATGTTAAATTTTAACAATTATATAAAAATTATATACGTATACAAGCTATATATATAATTTTATAAATGCTTTTGCTACTTTGACACTTTATCTTTTATTTTCAAAAGTATTTGATATGTATGAATTTCAATGCATTTGGTATATTTTCCATTGTTTAGTTCTAAATTTTGTTTTTTCCTCAATTTATATATATGTTCTATTCATTTTTTTCAACAATGAACATATCATAGATTTAGTAATCAGTAAGAATTTTTGAATCCAAAAAACAGGTGTTTGCCATATTTGCATCTGAAACATTTACCAGGTATAATATATGAGGTCACAGATATTATTCCTCAAAGGCCATCTTAATATCATGCCATTTTTTTTCTGACAGCAGTTGTCATAAAGGAGATGTTTTAGCTATCTGTTCCCGCCCACTTTACTTCCTATATTTTTGTATAATATTTTTATTACACATGGAGTTTAAAAGCTTTGTGTGAGGTAAAGGTTCTCTCTCCCCTATGTAAAAGACAATTTACATTTTGTTTGTGCTAGCTGAGTCTTGGCTAAAGTAAATAAGGTGAAAGATATGTGTGGAGTGTGGAGGATTCTTCTCTGCACAATGTTTTCAATGGGTGTGGCTGTGAGGTCCTTCACACACATGCACATACTTACTTTGATGAAAAGTACACTGGTCATTCTAATACTGAAAATTTTAGTGGAAAGAGTTCTCATTTCAGATATGAAATCCATATGAATAAATTTGGGGCTGGTAAAAACTCTCTGATAAGGGACATATCTTAATGGTTTGCTTTACACAGTAGTTTTTTAATATGTTGAACCTTGGTTTCTACCTCTACTGTTTCAGAGATAATATCATTGAAAAGAGATGCCAGAGTTCTGGTAAGATGGTGATGGCATAGGTGGACTTGTGAGATTTTCTGAACGTGAGTTCCCAAAAAGACTCTTACTTTTCTTCCCCCATCCCGCTGCCTACCGCCAGTTGCACTACACTGTTTCATGATTTTATTGGTCTGTCTCTGAGTAGCTACCAGTGTTCTTTAGGGAATCTTTCTTACATTTTTTTTTTACTTCTCTCCGGCCTTGTGTCTCTTTCTCACCTGTTAGTTGGTATGTATGTCTGTTTTCCCTCTCACTCTTCTCTCTTTTTAACTTCCTGTTGACCCCCCCCATCCTCCATTATTTTCCTCTTTTGTACCTCCTTTTAATCCAGGGACCAAACCTACATACCGCTGCACAGACAGATTGTAAGACAGTGGGAAATAGGTTCCAGTGTGCTCATACACCTGTTGGTGGATGCTAGAGTCAGTATATAGATTCCAAACCACAGCTTCTCCCTCAATTAAATCTCAAAACTGCAAAAAGTACAGCCCGCAGTCCACACTCCAACCTCAAAAGTGAACAAAGCCAGAGGACCCTCATAAGGAAGAACAGGATATTGCACAAGTGAAAAAAAAAAAAGAAACCCCACCTTCACTAGAAAACAGAATTAAAGAAGGGGAGGGAAAGGGGGAGAGAGAGAAAAATCTACACAAATGAAGAAAAACCAAAAGAAGAATATGGGTCTCTCCCAGAGGGAAGGGCAGACACTGAGATAACAGACTTCAGAATGCAAACAATGAAGAGTCCCCAGAATGACTGGTCTCAAACTACAAACCTAGATATCAAGACATTAATGGAGAGATTAAAAGGAATTGAGGAGACACAAGAAGAAACTAGGAAGGAGCTGATATCTGAGATAACAGTAATAAAGAATACTGTGAATGAAATAAACTGCAAACTGATAAACATGGAAAGCAGAATTACCCAAGCAGAAGAAAGAATCTCAGAGCTTGAGGACCAAAATATAGAACTAACCCAAACTCTTAAAAACACAGAAAATAAGCTCAAAATGACAGAACAAAACCTTCAAGAGATGAACGATTACTTCAAGAGAACGAACCTAAGAGTAACTGGCCTTCCTGAGGCAGAAAGAAAGACAGAGACCACACTGGAACAAACTTTCCATGAGATCATTCAAGAAAACTTCCCTTATCTAATCAGTGATGCAAAAATTCAAACACAAGAGATACAGAGAACCCCTGCAAGACAACAATTGAGAAGACCAACTCCTAGACACATAAAAATTCACCTAAACAAAATAGGCATAAAAGAAAAAATCCTAAAGGCAGCAAGAGAAAAAGGCCAGATCACCTACCATGGAAGACCAATTAGAATAGCAGCAGATTTATAGACGAAAACCCGCAGGCTAGGAGAGCTTGGAGCCCTATCTTCAAAGTACTAAAAAATAAACAATTTCAACCAAGAATAACCTACCCGGCCAAGTTAAGCTTCATCAGCAAGGAAGAATTAGAATCTTTCCCAGATATCCAATCCCTAAGAACTTACATTGCCACCAAACCACCTCTACATGAAACATTTAAGAAAGTAATAAACACAGAAGAAAAGGAAAAAAGAATAACATTCTTCACAAGAGAACAGGAAAAGAATAAAATACAAAGAACCAACCCCAAAACCAAAAGAAAGACAAAAAATCAAATGGAAGAACAACAACTCTATAAGAACTCTATGATAGGGATGAACTCTCACATTTCAATAATTAGCCTGAATGTGAATGGACTAAATGCACCACTGAAAACACATAGAATGGCAAAATGGATAAAATATCACCAGGCAACAATATACTGCCTTCAAGAGACCCATCCCACTAGAAAGGACATACACAAACTCAAAGTAAGAGGATGGGAAACAAATTTTAAGGCAAATGGAACACAAAAGAAAGGAGGAGTCGCGATCCTAATTTCAGACAAAATACCATTTAAGCTATCAAAAATTAAAAAAGATACAGAGGGCCAATACATAATGATAAAAGGTTCACTCCACCAACAAGAAATATCTATCTTAAACATATATGCACCCAACATAGATGCGCCAACTTTCATACAACAACTTCTAGGAAAACTAAAGAAAGATATTGACTCTAACACCATCATAACTGGGGACGTTAATACTCCACTCACAATCCTAGGCAGATCATCAGGACAAAAAATCAGCAATGAGATCTGGAACCTCAATGTGACTCTTGACCAAATGGACTTAATTGATAACTACAGAACACTCCATCCAAAGACCAGAGAATACACATTCTATCCATCACTGCATGGAACGTATTCTAAGAATGACCACATACTTGACCATGAATCAAGCATAAACAAATTTAAAAGGACCGAAATTTTACCATGCACCTTCTTGGACCATAGTGGAATAAAAATAAACATTAACACCAACAAGGTCCCCCAAAACCTACAAAGACATGGACACTAAACAGCATGATGCTAAACAACTCCTGGGTCAATGATGAAATCAAAACAGAGATCAAAAGATACCTGGAAACAAATGAATATGAAGAAACATCTTACCAAAATCTCTGGGACGCCATGAAAGCTGTAGTAAGAGGGGAATTTATATCCCTACAAATGCACATGAAGAAAATGGAAGGATCACAAATTAACAGCCGAAGAAGCTACCTAAGGAAGCTGGAAAAGCAAGACCACAAAAACCCAAATTTCAGCAGAAGAATCCAGATCACCAAAATAAAAGCTCAAATCCAGGACATAGAAGACAAAAAGATAATACAAAAAAATCAATGAAACAAAAAGCTGGTTCTTCGAAAGGATAAACAAGATCGATGGTCCCCTCGCTAGACTGACCAAGAAAAAGAAAGAAAAAACCCAAATAAGCACAATCAGAAACACAAAAGATGAAGTCACATCTGACCCTGAAGAAATACAAAAGATCATTAGAGACTACTATGTACACTTGTATGGAAACAAACTTGAAAACCTTAAGGAAATGGAGGACTTTCTGACATCACACAACCTGCCTAGGTTGAAACAAGAAGAAATTGAGACCCTAAATAGACCAATAACAATCAAGGAAATCGACTATGTAATAAGAAAACTACCTACAAAAAAAGCCCTGGTCCAGATGGCTTTCCAGCAGAATTCTACAAGACATTTAAAGAGGAGCTGATACCAATCCTACTGAAGGTATTCCAGGCGATTGAAAAAGATGGAACTCTCCCCAAATCATTTTACGAAGCCAATGTCACATTGATACCTAAGCCAGGTAAAGACCCAACAAAGGAAGAGAACTACAGGCCAATATCTTTGATGAACATAGATGCTAAAATTCTCAACAAGGTCCTAGCACACTGGAATGAACAATACATCTCAAAAATCATCAGTCATGATCAAGTAGGCTTCATCCCTGGGATGCAAGGCTTGTTCAACATTCATAAAACCATAAATGTAATTAAATACATCAACAAATGTCAAAACAGAAACCACATGATTATATCATTAGAGGCAGAAAAAGCTTTTCATAAAATCCAGCACCTCTTCTTGATAAAAACCCTCGAACATCTAGGCATACGGGGAACATACCTCAAAATAGTAAAAGCCATCTACGAGAAACCCATAGCCAGCATACTCCTAAATGGACAAAAATTGGAACCATTTCCCCTGAAAACTGGAACTAGACAAGGATGCCCACTCTCACCCCTCCTGTTCAACATAGTATTGGAAGTCTTGGCTCAAGCAATCAGAGAAGAGAAGGCAATCAGGGGTATCCAAATAGGAGAAGAGGAAATCGAGTTACCTCTCTTTGCAGATGATATAATTGTGTACCTTGAAAACCCAAAAGAATCTGTCAAAAACCTCCTGACACTGATAAAGGCCTTTGGCAAAGTCTCAGGATATAAAATAAATGTGCAAAAGACAATCACATTTCTTTACACCAATAATAAACAAACAGAAACCCAAATAAAAACCACAATTCCATTCACAGTAGTCACACACACAAAAAATGAAATACCTTGGCATCTTCCTAACCAGAGATGTGAAAGACCTTTACAATGAAAACTACAAAACACTGTTCAAAGAAATCAAAGATGACACAAACAAGTGGAAAAATATTCCATGCTCATGGATTGGAAGAATCAACATTGTGAAGATGTCCATCTTACCTAAGACAATCTACAGATTTAATGCAATACCCATCAAATTACCAGCATCATTCTTCTCAGAACTAGAAAAAACAATACAGGAGCTGGGCTCAGTGGCTCAGCCTGTAATCCCGCGCCTTTGGGAGGCTGAGGTGAGTGGATTGCCTGAGCCCGCGGGTTCGAGACCCACCTGGGCAGCGAGACCTCATCTCTACAATAAAAAAAAAAAAATCAGCCAGGCATGGTAGTACGTGCCTGTAATTCCGGCTACTCGGAAGGTTGAGGTGGAAGGATCGCCGAAGCCCAGCAGGTCGAAGCTGCAGTGGCCAGGAGCGGCCACTGCACTCCAGTCTGGGCGACCGAGTGAGACTCCAACTCAAAAACAAAACAAAACAAAACAAAAAAACAATACAGGAATTCATATGGAAACACAAACGACCAAGAATAGGCAGAACAATCCTCAGCCAAAAAAAAGCAGGAGGTATCACATTATCAGACTTCAAATTTTACTATAAAGCTACAATAATCAAAACAGCTTGGTATTGGTACAGGATCAGACATATAGACCAATGGAATAGAATTGAGATTCCTAAGCAAAACTTTGATTTCTCAACCAAGTCACCTTCGACAAAGCCTCCACCACCTACCACTGGGGAGAGGAGAACCTACTCAGTAAATGGTGCTGGGAAAACTGGCTGACCACATGCAGAAGATTGAAACAGGACCCCTATCTATCCGCGTACACAAAAATTAACTCCAAATGGATCAGAGACATAAGTGTAAAACCTCAAACCATAAGAACCTTAGAAAATGAAGGACATACTCTCATGGAAATCAGAACTGGCATCCATTTCCTGAACAAAACCCGAAACCCACAGATCATACGAGAGAAAATAGACAAGTGGGACCTTATTAAACTTACAAGCTTCTGCAATGCCAAAGAAATCATCAAGAGAGCAGGGAGACAGCCTACAGACCGGGAAAAAGTTTTTGCCAACTCTAGGTCCGACAAAGGCTTAACATCTTGGATCTACAAGGAACTCAAACGTGCTGAAAAGAAAAAAACAAACAACGCCATTATAAAATGGACAAAAGTTATGAACAGACACTTCACAAAGGAAGACATCCGAGCAGCCAACAGACACATGAAGAAATGTTCAACCTCACTAATCATCAGGGAGATGCAAATCAAAACCACACTGAGATGCTACCTAACTCCAGTCAGAATGGCAGTTATCAGTAACTCAAAAAACAACAGTTAAGCCGGGCTCGGTGGCTCAGCCTGTAATCCCTCGCCTTTGGGAGACTGAAGTGAGTGAATTGCCTGAGCCCGCGGGTTCGAGACCCGCCTGGGCAGCGAGACCTCATCTCTACAATAAATCAAAAAATCAGCCGGGCGTGGTAGCGCATGCCTGTAATTCCAGCTACTGGGAAGGCTGAGGTGGAAGGATCGCTGGAGCCCAGCAGGTCGAGGCTGCGGTGGCCGGGAGCGGCCACTGCACTCCAGTCTGGGCGACAGAGTGAGACTCCAACTCAAAAAAACAAAAACAAAAACAAAAAAACAAAAAAACAAACAACAGTTGCTGGAGAAGGTGTGGCGAAAAGGGAATACTTCTACACTGTTGGTGGGAGTGTAAACTAGTGCATCCTCTGTGGAAAGCAGTGTGGCGATTCCTAAAAGCTCTAAATATCAACCTCCCATATGACCTTGCAGTCCCCCTCCTGGGAATATACCCTGAAGAACTCAAATCACTCTATCAAAAAGATACCTGCACACAAATGTTTATCGCAGCATTGTTCACAATAGCAAGAACCTGGAAGCAACCATGCTGTCCATCAAAAGAGGACTGGATTAAAAAAATGTAGTACATATACACGATGGAATACTACACAACCATCAAAAAGAACAAAATCATGAATTTCGCAGCAACCTGAATGGAACTGGAGTCTATAATACTGAGTGACCTGTCACAGAAACAAAGATCTGAGTATCACATGTTCTCACTCATATAATGGACCTTGAACATCCAATGTAATACTATAAGAAAATGACTGACAGTGGTGGGAAACTATGGGGGGGGATGGAATTAACGGTAGTAAATATCTATCTAGAGACGGGGAGACACCTCTTATCAACAAGGATACCTGAACAAAGCTTATTTGTATACCTAACCCTTAACTGTACCCCACAATATCATAATAAAAAATATTGATTATTAAAAAAAAGAAAAGAAAAGAGATGCCATTAGTAAATTTTTATTGGTCTGATACATAGCAGCTATGGGTGGAAACATGTTGATAAACTTTTATAGGATGGACTTAGAGTCAGCAGTGATGATAAATATGTCCTTTGTTGAGATGTCTCAGGGGCCAAAATCAAACTTTAAAACTATAGGATCAAGATAAGTTAGTCACAGTACATTTTAAACCAGCCTCCTGACAGAGAAAACAAGTTCATAATAATTTTTTGTAATCTTATTTAGAAGATTGGGAAAGAGAAAACTGATACTTTAATATTTTCCTCTTTATTCAAACACTCCAACAAATAACCCATTTATTGTAGTGACTGATGTTAATGAAACAGCTTCATTCTCTATTTCAAGATTCAGTCAAACTGAGGGGTTTGGTGATGGTTTGGATGCCTAGAAGATGAGTCACAGTACCCCATCCTCAGTCTATTTAGTTATAGAAAAAAATTCAAATTGCAGATATTGCATGATTCCAAACTTTCCTAACAGCAAAACAGGGAGAGTGGGGGAGTATGATGAGTGCTATAATGTAAACAGGGACATTGCATTACCATGCAGTAATTGACTACGGTCACCAAAATCATTCCTGAACATCCGTCTCTAATTCACTTCTCGAGTTATACCTTAAATCAGGAATTGTCTGTCCTGTGTGGGCTTCCCGGCTTAATTTGTAGTGGCAGTGTTTCTGGAAAATATTTTTTAAACTCTGAAAACCTGGGCCAAGTTAGTGGGGAAGGAGCTGGGGTACTAGAATTTACATTGTACCTTTTGACCAAACCAGCTTCTCTCTATAATCTCATCTGTAATGGCAGGCAGAGTCTTATAAAGTTTGACTTGCTTTGGGAAAGATGAATTAGACTTGTTTTGTTTTTCAACTAAAAATAAGTCCACTGTTCTTGTTTTACATCCTTGTTTCCATTATTGAAAGACAAAGGATTTTATGCTTATAATTTATGCAAACCTGATCTCTGATTTGTGAGTCACAAAGAGGGACCTTCTAATAATGTAATCATCTATGTCACATTGAACATATACCGGGATTTATTTCCAAGTACCCCATCCATTTGTAGAAACTGTATCTGTGGGACCTGTTTATCTTTTTTGATGGAAGCATTGTAAATTAGGGGGTGTATTCTTTCAGCTATAACATTGTGAAAACATCAGTCTTCTGAAGCCAGGCAGATAGAAGGCACACTTTCTCACAGTATTCAAAAAGTACACGTTTGACCAGGCACTGTGGCTCAACCTGTCATACCAGCACTTTGGGAGACTGAGGTGAGAGGATTGCCTGAACTCAGGGGTTTGAGACCTGTCTGGGAAACTTGGTGAGACTTCGTCTCTACAATAAATCACAAAAAAATTAGCCAGGTGTGGTGGTGTGCGTCTGTAGTTTCAGCTACTTGGAAGGCTGAGTAGAAGGATCACCTATGCCCAGCAGGTCGAGGCAGCGGTGGCCATGAGTGTGCTACTGCACTCCAGTCTGGGTGACAGAGTGAGACTCCAACTCAAAAAAAAGTACACGTTTTATAATAAATTGTTTTAATGCTTTAAAATTATTTCCCATAAATCATCTGAAAAGTTATCTCCTACAGACACTGACATAATTGGAGAATTATACCTTCCTAATAGAAAAGAAACAGCAAAGCTAGACAATTGTGCAGCTATCCATAGTTTTATTATCAGTTCTTATGATTAGGTCATTTTAAAAGACAGGCTTGGTGTGGGGGGCTTATGCCTGTAATCCCATCACTTTGGGAAACCAAGACAGGAGGATTGCTTGAGGCCTGGAGTTTGAGATCAGCCTGGGCAACATAGTGAGACACTGTCTCTATAAAAAAAAGTCTTCAATTTATATATTTTAACAATTAAATAATTCATGTTTACATTTGCAATGGAAGTCTATTGAAGAAGAATTTATATGGTCTGCACTTACTCCATAGCTAAAATTTTATTTTCTAGTAGAGATGTGGGATATTAGTGAGGATTAATCACATAAGTAGGTTCCATGCAGGTGAAGTTTGGGCCTCTAACAGATCCTCACTTCCCGTGGTATAGGACCAGGTACTTTTTCTGTTGTTATGTGGCCTCCACCCTCCTTCCCTCTTTCTCCTAGCATGGTGGATGCTCCTTGAGATGTGTTGTTGAATTCTGTTTGCTAAACTCTTGTTGAGAACTTTGCATTTTTGTTCATCAAGGAGATTGGCCTGTAATTCTCTTTCCTTGTTGGGTCTTTGCCAGGTCTGGGTATCAGTATGATTTTGGCTTTATAAAAGGAGTCAGGTAGAGTTCCATTTTTCTCAATTGCCTGAAATACTTTCAATAAGATAAGATTAGTATCAGCTGCTCTTTGTATATCTTGAAGAATTCAGCTTGAAAGCCATCTGGTCCAGGCTTTCTTTGATGGAAGGATTTCTTAATGACTGAATCGATTTCTGGGATTGTTATTGGTCTGCTTACAGTTTCAATTTCTTCTTATTTCAATCTTGGGATGTTGTGTGATGTCAGAAAGTCCTCCATTTCCTTGCAGTTTTCTAGTTTACTTGCATACAGGTGTTTATAGTAATCTCTGATATTCTTTTTAATTTCTTCAGGGTCAGTTGTGACTTTGCCTTTTGCATTTCTAATTGTGTTTATTTGGACTTTCTCTCTCTCTCTCTCTTTTTTAAGTCATTCTGGCCAGGAATTCATCAATCTTATTTATTCTGTCAAAGAACTAGCTTTTTGTCTTGTTGATATTTTTGTCTTCTATATCCCGTAATTGATTTTATCTTGGTGCTCTGGATTCTTCTGCTGAAGTTAGGATTTAGGTGATCTTGTTTTTCCAGCTCCTTTATGTGTGATGTTAAGCTATCTACTTGTGAGCATTCTGTTTTCTTGATGTGTGCATGAAATGCTAAGAATTTTCCTCTTACTGCTTTTATGGAATCCCAGAAATTCTGATAAGATGTGTGTTTGTTTTTGTTTGTTTCCAGGAATTCTTTTACTTCTGTCCTGATTTCCAGGTTGACCCAGAAGTTGTTCAGCACCATCTGGTTTAATGTCCATGTCTTTGTGTGTTTTGGGGGTATCTTCTTGGTGACAATATTTATTTTTATTCCATTGTAATCTGAGAAGATCCATGGTATTATTTCAATCTTTTGAAATGTATTCACACTTGATTTATGTCAAGAATGTGATCAATCTTGAAGTATGCTCCATGAACTGATGAGTAGAATGTATACTCAATAGGTATTGGGTGAAGTGTTTTTTACATGTCTTTTAAATCCATTTGACCAAACATCAAATTGAGGTTCCAGGTCTCCTTGTTGGTTTTGTGCTTTAATGACCTATCTAAAGCTCTTAGTTGAGTATTTAGGTCTCCAGCTATGATTGTGTGAAAGTTAGTAGTTTTTTTTAAAACCTAGTTCTCCTGTGTTGGGTACATATATGTTTAGGATGGATATTTATTGTTGGTGGATTGAGCCTTGTATTATCATGTAGTGTCCTTCTGTGTCCTTTTTAACTTTTGGTTTGAAGACTGCTTTATCTGATATTAGAATAGGTAGGCCTTCTTCTGTTTTCCATTCACCCGAAAGATCATTTTCCAGTCTCACACTTTGAGTCTGTGGGTGTCCACTGCAGTGAGATGAGTTACCTGGAGACAGCAGACTGTTGGATCATGCTTCTTTATCCAGTCTGCCACTCTATGTCTCTTTAGTGGCACATTTAGTCCATTCACATTTAAATTGATTATTGATATGTGAGATTATTGATATGTGAGAGTTTATTCCTGTCATAGGACTCTTAGGGGTTTCTTTGTTTTCTTTTTACTTTTGCATCTATATATGTGTGTTTTTCATTTGTGTAAGTGCTCTGTATGTTCTGTTAACTGTATGCTTGCCTGTACTTTTGTGATGGGTATGGCCATTCTTTGTTTGTCGGTGTTGATCACCTTCTTAAGTGTCTACTGAATGGCTGGTCTGGAGGCAGCATATTCTGTTAGTAACTGGATGTCTGGGAATGCTTTTAGTTCTCCATCACTGATGAAACTTAGCTTGGCAGGGTAGGAAATTCTTCGCTGGAATTACTTATCTTTAAGAATGTTAAAAATTGGACTTCAGTCCCTTTTGGCTTTTAGTGTTTCTGCAAATAAGTCTGGAGCAATTCTGAGGGGTCTTTCCCAGTAGATAATATAACCTTTCTCTCTTTCTGTCTTTAGGATTTTTTTCTTTCATGCTTATTTTGTGGAGGCAGATTACTATCTGCTTTGGGTATGATCTTCTCATATGATACCTGGCAGGGGTTCTCTGAATCTCTTGTGCTTGGATGGTCACCTCTTTGGTAAGATATGGGGAGTATTCTTGAATGACCTCATAGAATGCTTGTTTCATGATGATTTCTGTTTTCTGTTCTGCTTCAGAGATACCAGTGAGGCATAGAATTGGCTTCTTGACCTAGTTCCACATCTCTTGTAGGCTTTGCTCCTTTTGTTGAGCTTTTTTTCTATGTTTTTGACAACTGGGTTAATTTTCTATTTTGGTCTTCAAGCTCTGAGATTCTTTTCTCTCCCTGGTTGATCCTGCTTCCTATGTTTGTTACTGTCTTCTTAATTTCCAAGATGAAGTTTTTAATTTCCATTGTTTCAGAATGTGCTTTCTTGAAATTAGCCAATTCCACTTTTACTTCCTGTATGACTTCAGTGAGTTTTACTTCTAGTTTCTCTTGGTTTCTGTTTATTTTTTCTATCCATTCTCTGATTTCTGTAGCTGTTATCTGGGGCAGGTCATTCTGGGGAATGTCCATTGCTTGTGCTCTAATAGCTGCTTTTTTGGGGTACTGTCTCTTTAGGACTCTGAAGGTTGCCTATATTTTTTGTAGACTCTTCCTTACTTTTGACAGGCCTATCTTTATTCTCCATAATTTCTCTTTTGATTTGCTCCATGCTCCACCTTGTAGCAGGTTTCTGTTATTGCAGAATTTCTTTCCCTCTGCTAAACTAGTAGGACGAGCTTTCAGCACTCTATGGGGAGATAGGTCTTTTGTCTGTTGTCTATGGCCTACAGCCCAGAAGCCTTCCCTTTGAGAGATCCCTCAGGTGTCTTTTGTGTCACTCCCTTCCTGTTCAGGTCTGCACTTTGCTCTTGAAATTGAGCAAATTATCTGCCATGAAGGAGGGGGTGGGCTCCACTCTGCCTGGTTGCTGGGCTTGGTGGGGGTTCTTTCTGATCTGACTTGGGAGATGGTCATCAACCACTGGCATTGCATGTCAGCTGGGTTCACTCTTTAGGTGGGTCTTCCCTGCTTATGAGCCATCAGCCTGGGGGTAAGCCATACTTACTGTAGCTGACCTAGCACAAGTCTTCCTACTTTTGTGCTAAGGCTACAGTTGCCCATCACTGCATCTTTCCCAGGACTCCCCCTGCATAGGATTGACAATCTGTGCATGGCTGGGATGGGGTGAACTGTCCCAAAGAGTCTTTGTTCACTCACCCACTTTCTTTCTTTCTTTTTTTTTTGAGTTGAAGTCTCACTCTGTCACACAGACTGGAGTGCAGTGGCATGCTCCCGGCCACTGCAGCCTCGACCTGCTGGCTCCAGTGATCCTTCTGCCTCAGCCTTCCAAGTAGCTGGAACTGCAGGCATGCACTACCACGCCCAGCTAATTTTTTTATTTTATTGTAGAGATGAGGTCTCGCCAAGTTGCCTAGGTGGGTCTTGAACCCACGGGCTCAGGCAATCCACTCACCTCAGCCTCCCAAAGTGCTGAGATTACAGGCTGAGCCACCGAGCCCGGCTCACTCACCCACTTTCATCTGCCAGGCAGGGCTTCAGTTCTTGTATGATCCTGGTGCATGATAGCAGAAGAGGTATCCAGATTTCCCTCTTTGCTGTCTCTTTCTGGTCTCTATGTATTGAAAGAGAACTTTGCTGGGTGCAGGGTGTTTCACTTATCCAAAATTGTTTGGTGTATCTCCGTCTATCAACTTCTGGGTCTCTACTCTCTGCCTAGCTCTGAAAGAGAGGTGCCAGTCTGCTGTTCCACAGTGGCCATCTTGGACCCCCCTCTCTCTCCTGCACATAATTTCTACCTCTACTTTATTTTCCACTATCCTCTTTTTAAAATGCCAACTCTTGGAAATATTAATTACTCATAGACACAAAAAAGTCCAAGTAAGCACATAGAGTAATATGTATGCTTGTTAACATCAGAGAGAATTTTCTGGGTAAGATTTCTAACAGTCATTAAAGTATGGTTCTCTCAATTTCTATAAGAGAGATTGAAAGATCTCAGAGTGGCACAAAATAAATTATGAAGAGATTCCCTCATACATCTGAAGTGGTCCAGTGGCAAGTATTATTCCTAATGTAAAGATTTATGTATTTGGAATTTTCTATCATTCTACTTTAAGTTTCTGATCTGTTTCAGGAATATTGCCAGGGATCACGTTCAGCTTCAAGGCTTAAGTGTGTGATAGAATATCAATTAATTTCCGTAAGTCATCATATTACAGTGTGATTGTGTTTGCATAATTGATTATACTATGAAGCTACAGTAGAATGGTTTCTAGCATTTAATGTTAATTTTGAAAAAACAAAATGTTGTCATCAAGAATGTGTTAAAAATGATTCCCAAGCAACAATAACCTTTAGGGACTTCACTAATAATTTGATATTAAAGATATTTCAATGTTAAGAAAATTAGGAGGTTTGCATTATTTTCATACTCTGTAAATCAACCATGCTTTCTCGATATGTTGAAATCCTAATCACTGTGGCATGGTATTAATTGATCAGGAACTTTCTGGGATGATCTACTCATGGTTGATTGGAAGAAGGCATCCCAGGAGATCATATTTCCTGCAATGTTATTTCTTTAAATAAGTGATTCTTATTAAAATGTTCAAGATGCTAAGCCTGTTATAAATTTTAATCTCTACCTTCTCTTGTTACAAAATAAAATTAAAAATATAAATAATATCATAAATTGAGGGTGTGAATTATAATGAGAAAACACGTGTCCAGTTTTGTCTCTCCAGAACCACCCAGGGCACTGGTATCTGTGACTCTTGGGCTATCCCAGATACTAATAAGAGATTAGAAAGAAGCATTGAGAACCAGTGATTCCCTTAACTCTATTGCAATTCCAAAAAATTCTCAGAACTCAAATCTCACAAAAACTCCTAGAATACATTTCCACCAATCACAAATTCAGACACAAGTCTAAAGTCATTCTGAGATGTGTCTTCTTATGGGTATAGCTGTATGTTCATTTCCAGAGTATCCCCTATTATATTAACAATATGTTTTTATATCTACCTATTATCAACATATCATCATAGATTAATTTATCATTTTCTTCATTCCAAAGTCCATGAATTTTTCCTCTTCATCCTTAATAATATTTATTTTTAACTTACTTCCTATAAGTTCTTTAAATTGAGACCCAGATCCCAGAAAAGAAAAAAAAAAAACAACTCATGTATTATAATACTGTTTTCAAGTGGGAAATGTACAAAACAATTCTCTCTAACTTCTCTTCCAAGGCAGCAATATATTACAAAATCCTAACAATCTCATAATTCTTAGAACAACTAATTTCATTCAAAATTGGTAGACTTTTTGGAGTTTTGCATTATTAATACTGTTGTTATCATTTAAAAACTTTAAGAGTAGTCTGAGCTTGACAGCAAAATTGAATGGAAGCTACAAAGATTTCCCATATACCTTCTGCCCCCACACATGCACAGCCTCTTCCATTATCAACATCCCCCACCAAAGTGCTACAATTGTTACAATCCATGAATGTACACTGATACATCATTATCACCCAAAGTCCATAGTTGACATTAGGGTTCACTCTTGGTATTGTACATTCTGTGAATTTGAACAAATATAAAATGGCATGTATCTTCAACCATACCCTCAGCATCACTATCATACAGAATAGTTTCACTTCTCTAAATATCCTGTGCTACATCCGTTTCTCATTTTCATCCCTCTAGCCTCTGGTAAGTACTAACTGTTTTACTATCTTCATAGTTTTGCCTTTTCCAAAATGTTCTTAAAGTTAGAATTATGCAATATGTAGGCATTTTAAACTGACTCCTTTCACTTAGTAATATCCATTTAAGGTTCTTCCATGTCTTCCTATGGCTTGATAGCTCATTTATACGTATAACTGAATAATTTTCCATTGTTTGCAAGCACTACAGTTTGTTAACCTATTCACCTATTGAAGGACATCTGGGTAACGAATTCCTTTGTTTTTTTTTTTTTTTGAGTTGGAGTTTCACTTTGTCGCCCAGCCTGGAGTGCAGTGGCCGCTCCCGGCCACTGCAGCCTCGACCTGCTGGCTCCAGCGATCCTTCCGCCTCAGCCTTCCAAGTAGCCGGAATTATAGGCGCGCACTACCACGCCCGGCTGATTTTTTGATTTATTGTAGAGATGAGGTCTCGCTGCCCAGGTGGGTCTCGACCCCGCGGGTTCAGAAAATCCACTCACCTCAGTCTCCCAAAGGCGCGGGATTACAGGCTGTGCCACCGAGGACGGCACGAATTCCATTTTAAGACAGGTAAAACTTTTAATAGATATGTCTTTTGGAGCTTCTGTACACTTGCTTATTCCTTCCTTCCTTGCTCAGCAATTGAGAAAAATTTCAAGATCATAAAAATCCTAGCCGGGCTCGGTGGCTCAGCCTGTAATCCCGCGCCTTTGGGAGGCTGAGTTGAGTGGATTGCCTGAGCCCACTGGTTCGACACCCGCCTGGGCAGGCGACACCTCATCTCTACAATAAATCAAAAAATTAGCCGGACGTGGTAGCACGCGCCTGTAATTCCAGCTACTCGGAAGGCTGAGGTGGAAGCATCGTCGGAGCCCAGCAGGTCGAGGCTGCGGTGGCCGGGAGCGGCTACTGCACTCCAGTCTGGGCGACAGAGTGAGACTCCAACTCAAAAAAAAAAAAAAAATTCTGTGATTTCCTTGCTTTTGTATAAACATATAAATCTAAAGCTTAAAAAAGAGGCTCTTTTTAGTCATCTTAAAAGTGTTTTATTACATGTCAATCAACTGTAATTCTAGATTTAAGTAATTTCTCAGTTCCTATCAAGATCCTACTGCTTGTCATACTGGGATCTCCCTGTAAGAGTGAGAATTATACTTACCATGTGTCTTTAAAGAGAAAATAGATTAGGTGTTATTGCTGTCATGGAATGTTTTACAGATTATAATCAATGCCCTGAATTTTGTCCATATCTCCAGAGTAAATTGATAAAGAGGAAAACCATATGATCCAAAAGAATGGAACCTATAATAATGAATTCTGAATTTTTGTGCCAATTTTGGAAATATCTGCTAGGGAAGAAAATGGAGGTAGTTAGTGCCTGTGGCATGGAAGTGGCTTTCTCAACTGTCAATCTTTGGGAATAGAGAAATATGTAAAATAGAAATGGTTCCGTATTATCATAAAGTAATGAATGTGCTGTCATTACTCATGTCACAGGGAAAGGTTGCCAGCCCAAGCAGAATAAGTAAGAAAAGAGCATTATAGCCAGCTCCTGCTTAATGAAGCTGAGAGATTAAAGATACTCAATCATAGTATTTTACCAGTACACCTGGATTCTCTATATTAAAAAGGCATTTGTCTAATGATCCATTGCAAGCTATTACCAGAAACCAAGAATGGTATTATTGATGGAAAGAAGATTGAAAAACATCTAAGAAGGAATATTTCCTCACTGTAATAAACCTCAATGAAGTATTGATTTTTCAAAGAAAATTGTTGGTTTTGCATTTTGCTTTGGGCTGTCAAGCTCAGTTAATGACAGAATAATTTAGCCAAATTGCCAACGCTAGATGTTAATGAAGTCAGGATATTTCTATCAAGTAATTTTTATGCAAAATAGTGGTTTGGTTACTGGTATCATATTGAAGGAAAATTCCACATTATTAAAAACGTGATGGTGTTACTCTGAGAAAGTTCATTACCAAATTGATAACTTATTGTAGGATGTAACAATATATCTGATTAAAATAATCAGTTACAATTGTTAAAATGAATTTTTTCTTTCTCTATCACCATGAGGAGAAGAGAATAGATTCCATCAACCCAACTAATTAATAGTATCTATAGTTGTTTTGGATTACCAAGCAATTATTGGAAAAAATAACCACAGAATATCCTTGCAATGGCATTTTCACTTGACAGAAAAATAGACAGGGAGGTTGATAAATACAAGGAAGAATAAAACAAGATAACTAGAATCAGGCCACATATTTTGAAATGTATTTTTGTTTGAGTATCACTTAGTTCATGACTACATATGGGCTAAACATAACATTCTTTGACGCTGTGCCTGAAACACTGGTAAGTCCACTGCAATGTGCAAAAACAACTATCAGCCCTTAGGTCCAAGGGAGTGTACATTTTAGCAGTATCAGCTCACAACAACAACAAAGTCTCCCTTAATTCAACCTCAAGGGTTTGCTTCCTGGAAAGCACAGTCAAGTAAGCTTTGGGTTGAGGAAGAGTGAGGAGTCTGGAAAAAACACAAAGATTAGGACATTAGTAAAGTGTTCTGCAATAAAAGCCATTTGCAAATGTACTAAAGGACTCCTGTTTGTGCACATTGAAAGTGTTCTCTCATTCATTCAATTCCAGGGTAAAGTTTGCCACGTTTTAAAAAATTTCAGTGTAGAATCTCCTAATGATTTTGAAGCCAACATCAGGTTTTTTGATATGACAACTCCCAGTTCAATAACACTTTGTCCTAACTCATGGAGTTTTATTTGTTTAAGCATTCTGGTATCTCTCATGACTTTTTGCTTTCAGATGACATTGGATACGTTCAGGATGGTATGTTTGTAGATAACTCTGTCTTGCTAGTCAGATTCCCTCTTGGTAAGAAGAATAATTAGCTCTCTTTGGCTTTTCTTCTTTCCACTGTATTTTGTATACCTAGCTGTGGTGGATATTCAGGACACATTGCCCAACAGACTGTGGAGGGTTAGGTGCTGGAGACTGTAAGGAAATAAGATCCCTGAGATTTGACAACTCTTTCTTGATACAATCCACGTCCACATCCAACCTAACTTGAACCTCATGATATTCAGCAGATGTCTTACAAATCAAGTCACTGGGTCTTTTTTTGTTTCTTAATACATCCTCCTTTGATCTAGCATTTAGAAATTCTATTTGAGATCTCGCTTTTGCTGATTACCATATGCTGGCCACATTTCTAATGAGTTAAGCAAATTCAACAGGGCCATGTAAGGAATATTTTTTCAATGCCAACTCTAATTCTGAGAAGTATTTAATATTCATAATCTGATTTTGGGTCACATCATGTTAAACATGACAAACTATCTTATGGTAGTAGCTTTTACTTAAAGATGTGGATATACCCAAGATGTTGAATATCCAAGGAGTCTGTGCAGAAACAGATCAAGTTTTTCCCTTTTCTATGTTCCCACTGCTACTGGAGAATAGCAATCATAGAGCCCTGTTGTAATTCTACTTTTTTCTATCAGGTTTTTGCAGTAAACTGTGAACTCCTCAAGGGCAAAGAACCTTTATTGCCCATTTTTTTGAATTTCATTTTCAACAGATAGCCTTGTAGGAGGAACATTGCTAACATGCATTGAATACATGAAGTCAAGAAAGAAGAGAGGGAAACATGGACAGAGAAGAAAGGGACAGAAGGAGGGATGAAAAAGGAATAGATAACTTTATAGAGCAGTGTCAAAAAAGTTACAAAGCATAAAATAAATAGTTCAAAGTTTCATTTTGCTTTAATCATATAATTGACCTTGTTGAAATCAGTTTACCATCTTTCAGCTACTAAAGTCTGAAAATGTCTTCATACTATTCATACCTTGGAAATAGCGGCAATATCGCATCTGATGAATTT
Source organism: Cephalopachus bancanus (assembly GCA_027257055.1). Classification (NCBI taxonomy): domain Eukaryota; kingdom Metazoa; phylum Chordata; class Mammalia; order Primates; family Tarsiidae; genus Cephalopachus; species Cephalopachus bancanus. Next base: position 112,670 of record JAPVLO010001116.1, on the reverse strand, counting down.
CTTCTTTTTGTGAGTCCACTAAAAGGAGTCACTGATTTTTACAAAATGAAGACTTGCCTAGTCAAGTTGGAGGAAAATTCCTAACAAAAGTAGCTATAGTCCCCCAGCATGTGGAGAACAGAATTCCTCTCAAGGCTGTGGATTTGGTGGTCTACATGCCTGGCATAAGAGCAACCAAACTACTGATCCAATGAGACCCAAGTTACTCACATTTTCATTTTAGGTCACACTATACCTGGCTGCTTTTTAAAAATGCTTCTAGTACATTGGGAGACTAAAGCAGACCTTAGAATTTTATCCTACAACTGGTCAACCCTTTGTAAGATGAGGGAATGTGGCACTGAACTTTCCATTTCTCAGCAAGAACTTCTTCAGCTGCCAACTCCTGCTGGGCTCACCAGCAAGTCAGACAGATAATTTTGGAGAATGGGTGATGGATGTTGGGCATTTGCATAGCTGATTAGCCCTGATTTTGTTCATGCAAGAAAGTGCAAAGTGTAAAGTGTTCATCTTTACTATTTTTTCTTTTCTACCTCTAACCCAGAGCTGGAATCTTTGCTCTTAGTCAAATTGAACTTAAAGGTTTATCTAACAGTGATATCTTCATAATTAGATGAAATAATAATTATTATTATTAGTCAGGGTACTCCAAAGAAACAGAACCAGTAGTTAATAAATGTATAGATAAATAGATGATAAATAGTTGATGGATAGATGGGATAGATGGATGGACAGATAAGTTAGAAAGAAAGATAGAGATGATAGAGAGATGGCACAGATGATTGATATATGATAGATTGTAGTTAGAGGATAGATACATTAATAAATACCTACATATATACATTTACTAAAAGGAATTGACTCATGAGATTAGGGAAACTGGCAAGTTCAAACTCTGCTTGATGAGACAGCAGCCTGGAGATCAAGTTGAGTCAACATCGCAAAGAGAGTCCAAAGGCATTTTGTTGGCAGAATTCACTCATTAACAGGGGAGATATGTCCTTTCTTTCTTTCAGGCCTTCAGTTGACTTGATGAGAACCACCCACATTATGGAGGGAAATCTGCTTTACTAAAAGTCCACAGTCAGAAAATTTTAGAATTATGTTTGATCACATATCTACGTACTGGGATCCACAAAGTTGATACATAAAATTAACCATCACAACTACTATCTTAAATTAGTGTGCTCTTATTGCTGCAAATGTTCTTAAAAACATGCAGTTTTATTGTGTTTTAACCACCTATAATTTCAAGAGCTATAATATTTCCAAAAAGCACTACAACATCTAACCAAATGAGTTGGTATAAATAATTTTAATTAGCATGTATTTGCATGAAAATAGATAATGCTAAATTGTGTAAAGTTGCTTATATAGTGATTTCATTTGTATTATTTGGGGGATTTGTTTTTAATTTAATGTTAAAGTTTTAATTAATTCATTATTGACTGTTGAAGTCTTGTCGTAATGTAAAGTTTTTCCTAGGCTTACATAGAATGTAGTGACTAAACCAGGAACACTGATATCACTTGGGATCTTAGGCCTCATTCCAGACCTACAGTACCAGAATCTCAATGATAATATCATCAAATAATTAGTAAGCTCATTAATATTTCAAAAGCCCTTGTAGAGCATTTATTAAAAGCTTTATGCTTTTACAACATAATTACCAGAACAATCAGAAGGAGGCTCCACATTTTTAGCAATGAAGGGATTTTTATACTTATGATATTTTTAACACAAATACTTCTATAATTTAGCTAATAATGAAATTTCTGCAAGTTAGGCATTATGAAATTGTCACTTTTTAAACAATTTTAGTTTAAATATTATTATAATTCAGTTAACTCAGTTATAGATTATAATGAAAATATGATAATAAAATAATACATAATAAAAGTGGGCAAAAATATGTCAAAAATGAACTGAGCAGTTGATAATATTTGCCTTATTTAATACTTACAACTGTATAGGATAATTCATATTATCTTAATTTGACATTGAGAAACTCAGACTTGTTAAGGTTAGATAATTTTTCAAAGACAATGTACATTGAGTAAGAACTAGAACTAAAATGTAAAATATTATGTTGAACCATATTGCTGATATGTATCATTGCCTCTTTCTGATCATTCTGTCATTTCCTGAGACTTTACTTTTAAACATAAATATTTACTATCTGACTCTTTAGTTAAATGTAAGAAAATATGATTAAATTAGTTGGGAAAAAGTAATGAACTTTTTATTTGAATTTAGAAGCATTAGTCATATTTATCTTGCAATAATAATATTTCGATTGCACAAAGATAAATTATGCATAGTTCTGCAAGACTTCTGCCAATATTGAGAAATCAAGAAGTGATGTATGTACTCTCCTGCCCGTAACAACCGAAAACACAGTATGTAAGATAAGAAGCAACAATTATCACGAGAGATAGAAATACAAAAGTTGAATGAAGTCATCACTAGACGATCCACTTAGAAAAAAGGTTAGAATCCTTCTGCCTGAAGGAAAATGACACCACATAAAAATATGGATTTATGCAAAGTAAAAGAACACTAGAAATGGTAATTGTGTGGATAAGCATACAAGGCTTGTTTTTTATTATTCAAGTATCTGTAAAATGCATTTGATTGTTTATGCAAATTTAATAACAATATACTGGAGGGTTTATACCGTAGATAATAGAAAAAACATGACAAAAATAGCACAAAGAGTGGGAAGAGAGAAAAGAAATAGAAACATGTATTTGTAAGCTTCTTACTCTACTTTGAAACCAGGTCGTGGTAAGTAAACAATGTATACTCTAAACCATAAAACAATGACTTCAATATGAGTTATAGCTAATAAAACAAAAAGAAATTGCAAAAATAATTCAACAAATCCAAAAGAAGGCAGAAATAGAGGGTATGTTAAACAAAGAACACATGGAGCAAATAGTAAATTAATGACACGAGATATAAATCTAACCACATCAATAGACATATCAAATGAAAACTATTTAAATACCCACATTTGAAGGTCATATATTGTCACGTTGGATAAAAGCAAGATTTTGTTATATACTGGCTACAAGGAACACATTTTAAATTTGAAGATACAAATAGATGAAAAATAATCAATAAAAATACCATATTAACTCTAATAAAAATTAATTGCCATTGTTATACTAATCAAAATAAAATTCAAAACAAAGAAAAAAAAAAGTCCCATGGATAAAGAAAGTCATTTCATAATGATAAAGTAATCGATCAGAAGGATATAACATTTCTAAACCTTTGCTCACCCAAAAAGAGACTTTCAAAAGCCATGAAGCAAAATTGATAGATCTACAAGAGAAAATAGATAAGTTCACAATTACACTTGGAGACTCCAATTTTTAAAAAATAATTGAAACAAAATACACAGAATATTAGTAAGTATATATTATTCTTGAACAAAAAATTGCCAAACAACTTGTTCTACTTGACATTCAATAAACATTCCATCTAACAATAGCAGAGTACACATTCTTCTCAAGGCCACATAGAACATTCGCAAAAATAGATTATTCTTTGGATCATAAAACATGTATCAATAAATTTCAAAGAATTCTAATTATAAAAAAAATTTTTTCTCTGACCCCAATGGAATTAAATGAGTAATTTATAACACTAAAATCTTTGAAAATTCTCTAAATATCTGGAACTTAGCCCGAGGGGTTAAGAAAAATAAATATATTAAAAAACATATTTAACATATTTTAATGAAATTACATTGAAAATTACAAACATTTTTATGGCAGCAATATTGCAATAACTTAGAATTTTATAGCACTAGATTCCTATATTAGCAAATAAGGCTCAAATCAATGATTTCTACTTCACTTTAAGAAAGTAGACAAACTGATCAGAAATAAAAGAGAGTAGCCCCAAATTACAAATTCTAGAATTAGAAAGTTGATATCACTAAATAATTTATTAATAACAATTTGATAATAAGGGAATTTAGTAATAACTTTTTATAAAAAATTTGACCACATAGAATGAACAAATTCCTTGAAATGCACTAACTACCAAAGCTTGGGCAAGAAAAAGTAGATAATCAAAATAGTCCTATGTCTATTAAACAAATAGAATCTGTAGTTAAATATTTTCTTACCAAAAATCAGCAAAAACAATAAGCCAAAACAAAAAGCAGTCCAAGATCAATTCATTGGTGAATTCTACTAAGCATTTAAGTGAATTAATCTCTGTTGTATGCAAATCTTACCAGAAAACTGAAGAGAAAGGAAGGTTTCATGTTCATTTTAAGAATAAAGCACAATGCAGTGCTTTGGGTTTCAAGTTGTTGCTAATATCTTGGTGAACAATTTTATTCTATTTCTTGCTTAAGTTTGGATCTTAGCTATTGTACATTCTGAAATGTTAAAGTCACTTTTAAGAAAAATAAATGATAGAGACATAACCAGACAAAGACACAAACATACAGAGAGCCAAATCCCTCATAAACACAGATACAAAAATTGTAAACAAGTACCATACATATGTAAATATTTAACAAATTGTATTTTTCAGATATATATTTAAAATACACATTATATGCCATGTAAATGTTACCTCAATAAAATTGTTCAAAATTGAATACAAGTAGAATAAAGTAAAAATGCTCTTACATTAGATGCCACATTCAAAATGAAAATGAGGTTATTTCAGTTTTCGTTATTCTGATTTTTTTCTAATTATTTTTATTATGGCAAAATACACACAATATATAATTTACCATCTTCTCTATTTTTTCATATATAGTTTATTGGTATTAAATGCGTTCATAATATCATGCAACCATCACCACCATCCATCTCCATAACACCTTTCATCTTCCAAAACTGAAATTTTATACTCACTAAGCAGCAACTCCCCATTTACTTCCCTTAAGCCCCTGGAAATAACTACTCTCCTTTCTGTCTCTATTATTTTGATTACTCTAAGTACCTCTTAAAGTGAAATCATACACCATTTTTCTTTTGTGGCTGGTTTAGTTTAATGAACACAATATCCTCAAGGTTCATTCATGTAGTAACATGTGTCCAAATTTACTTCCTTTCTAAGATGGAATAATATTCAATTGTATGTATATACCACATTTTTCCTCTTTACTCATCTGAGGAAGAATGCTTAGATTGCTTCCACATAGTAGCTATTGTGAATAATGCTGCTATGAATGAAATATCTCCTCAAGATTATGCTTTCACCTCTACTGGGCATATATCCAGAAGTGGAATTACTGGATCACATTGTAGTTCTATTTTTAAATTTTGAGGAACCACCATACTATTTTCCATGGCAGCTGTACTATTTTCCTTCCCACCAGCAGTTCTCAAAGGTTCTAATTTTTCCATATCCTTGCCAACATTTGCTCTTTTTTTTTACAGTAGCCATTCTGATGGGTGTGTGGTGATATTTCATGGTAGTTTAATTTGTACTTTCTTAATGATTAGTTATGTTGTACATCTTTTCATGAACCTATTGTCCATGTCTATATCTTCTTTATAGAATGTCTACTAAAGTTTTCTGCCCACTTCTGGAGAGTTTTAAAAAAAATTTGTGGTATTAATTTTTAGGAGTTCTCTATATATTCTGAATGCTAATTACAATTATGATTTGCAAATATTTTCTTCTATTCTGTAAGTTGCCTTTTTACCCTGCTGATATTGTCTTTTAGTGCAAAATTTAAAATAAAAATGTATAAAGTCTGATTTATCTATTTTTTTTTGCTGTTACCTGTGCCCTTGGTGTCATATGCAAGAAATCATTACCAAATCCAATATTCTGAAGCTTTTGTCTTGTTTTCTAGTGTTTTATAACTTTAGTTATATGTTACATATGTTAACACAGATAATATGCTTAGAATTTATTTTTATGTTGACAGTTTTGATACTTTTAATGGAAAAGGTTATTTCATAATCTTATGGATCCCTAACTAGTCTTATCATTGGGCATGCCACTTTAAGTTTCCAACCTTAGTTTTCTCACATATTGGGTAGGTATGAATGTCACACTTTTAAAAAATATTTTCACATCTCCTTCACATAAATTAACTCATCCAATCCAAGCTATCACACAAGAAATTTTAAAACACGCTATTAATGTTAGAGGTGAGAAATACAGTCTGAATGGTCAGTGAAGTTTTGCCCCCAGACCACAAATCTGAAGCATAAAATGGGGTTTGGAAATCTCCAAATACCTAGTGTTGTTCATTAAATCATGCTATCTCTTGAAGAGTTATTAGTTCCTATGCTCTTTTATTTTCATAGATAATTAGTTCACAGGCACATGTATTTTTGAACATAAAGGCAGAAACTCTTCATGGTTCCTGTGCTCAAACTTGAATCAATAGATTTGTTACTACATTATTTCAAAAGAAGTTTTAAAATTTGACAAATCAGCCAGGGTCGGTGGCTCAGCCTGTAATCCCGCGCTTTGGGAGACCGAGGTGAGTGGATTGCCATAGCCCGCTGGTTCGAGACCCGCCAGGGCAACTTGGCGAGACCTCATCTCTACAATAAATCAAAAAATTAGCCGGGCGTGGTAGCGCGCACCTGTAGTTCCAGCTACGTGGAAGGCTGAGGCGGAAGGATCGCCAGAGTCCAGCAGGTCGAGGCTGCGGTGGCCGGGAGCGGCCACTGCACTCCAGTCTGGGCGACAGAGTGAGACTCCAACTCAAAAAAAAAAAAAAAAATTGACAAATCGAGTCACAAAATATTGTAAGTTTGAGAAAAGGAAGCTGAGGATTTTTGCTAAATATATCTTACAGTGCAAAGTGAAAAAAGACTATTACATACTGTTAAAAAGAGAAGGTGTTTTCAGCAATAGCCTGCTGATTTCTGGTACTAGAAAATTTTTGTTTTGTGTTGTCTTTACATTCCATCTGTTGAAAGTCTTAAATATTAAGGACATGAATTTTAGGTATTGGAATAAATTAGTATGCCCGATGCTTGCCATTCTAATAATTTTCATCCAAAATTATCTTTTATTTATAGCTCATGGAATAGTTTATGCTCCAGCATACTTACTGTAAAAAAAGTATTCTCAGGCTATGCTCTGGAAAATTCCATTGATACACTTCTGTTTTCCTACAGCTATAAAACCAAAGAATAATTCTGAAGAGCTTTTAAAAAAATTTGGAAACTGTCGGATTTTACCCCAAAATGTACTTGTCCATTAACAGTAAATATTGTATTACCTTAGTGGCCATTTTAAAATTTAAAATCAGAAGCTAATTATTTTCTAATGTAGTTTTAATACAATCAAAATAGAATCATCAGTTTTTCCTTCATGTAGTGATCTTCATGATATAATTTTAAAACACCAACTCAGAGACCATGCTGGAATATTTGAATGACAAATAAAGTTACAGGTGTGCATTGCAGACTTACTAAAAAGTAGGAGTATATTGTTCAACTAAACAACATTGCCTTTAAAAAGTTTAAGACAATTTAAAATGAAATTCCTAACAGAAGATTTTCTAGCAGAAGTCAGTTAAATTTTATTGTCTATATTATCATTTTTATAGAAGTTGGAAAACCTCTAGAGAAGTGAATTAAAGTTGATCTTTTTGCTTGTAATAAAATAAAGAACATCCTATTTTACCTAAGGGGATGTCTTCCAAATGACTTTTAAAGTAAAAATCATGAAAGTTAAAAAAAAAAGAGAGAGAGGAAAGAAATAAAATCCAGTGAGACTGTCTACATGATTGTGTCTTTTTCTTCTCTTCCTTCCCCCATCCCCTCTCCTTTTCCCAGAAATTATGTAACTAATGCTACTTAATAAACTTCGGACCTATCATTTGTTCACCCAAGCTCTTTTTCCTGGAAATAACAATGTATTTACTCAGTGATGAAAAGTTGCCTCTCCATCAGCCCTGGCAATCTGCAGTTAGCAAGTTGTAAGTTCACCTCCTAACATGACAATGCAAACTGTTCTTCAATATCATTCTTTGCACACTATGATCTAAACCCCACAACCTCCTCCCTGAGTGAGCTTAAGTTCACCACTCACATAGCATTTTTCTAAACAGCCCAAATCCCAATGATTTATGGACTCTGCTTCAACAGAGCTAAAATATAAAAGTATATTATAGTTGTCATTTTCAGGTTCAGAACTGGCACTGTAGGTACAGATTGCTTTTTAAGTGTCCATTTCCTTAACAGTGGGCAATACGTAGTGTTTTATTTTGTCCTGCCCCAAATGGCTACTCCTCAGCCACAGCAACATTTAAGCCCATTAATATCAAATGCTTTATAAAAATTGGTTTATTGGGGTCTCTCTTCAAACTTTTTCCGCTAAATATGATTTTTCTCTGCAAGACATTGATTGAATATTGTTTACCAGCCAGGTTATATCTGGTGGTTTGTCTGGATTCGTTGATAACTGTAAGGTAAGGAAATAAATAGTAACCTACTATGGCGTATCCATAAAAGCATACTGCACAGTTTATATGATTCACTATGTTTCTTTTTAGTGCTTTGTGAAATTTGTGTTCTTGCCTCAAATATTCATGGTATTACAAAAGAGATGCAAAATAACATGGAATTTGCCTGAAATTTGCCTGATGTCTGCACTGTATCTGTAATGAATTTAGGGTGAATTCATGTGATATAGAGCAATCATCCTACTGATAGAATATCTTTTCCTTCCAATTTTTCCATCTTCTTGCCCTGATTATTAATGTCATGGTGTTTAGTGATGTCAAAGGGTCTTATCTCTGTGTTCTTTGTCTTGTATTTCCTTTATCAGATTCTTCCCCTGAATATAAAGCCAGTGAGAGCAGAAACGTATATCTGTCTCTTCAATCATGTAAACCTGACAAAATACTTGGTATGCAGTGAGTACACAATATATGTTGGTCGAATTAAAAAAGAAAAACAATCAGGAGTAACAGAGATTGTTCCCTCTGTGTCAGACAAACTAAAATCATTTGAACTAATACCCTGTATCAGAAATAACTTCACAGTGAAAATAGTCCAGAAAGAAAAAACGTGTGTGTGAGCATGTGTATGTGTGTGTAACAGAGACTTAATATATGTATATGAAATATATATATACACAACACACATATACATATATTTGTCTATATATGAGGAGATTATATTATATATTGGAGATATATACATATCTCCAGTGTATTTCTCATTGTTGTTACATGAAGGGGTTTGTTGTTGCCAAAACATTGACAATTTTCCTGAATACAGAAAGTGGCTGGAAGGAATAAAGTGGAACAACCTCAAATGGCCAACTGTGGCCATATGCACAGAGATTACAAAGAGAATATTCATAACATTAAATGACAACTCACTAAAAATGGAAATACTAGAAAACCTTTTTCATCTTCCAGGGCTTGGAATCAAAGAGAAAGAAGATTTTAAACAGTCTGACACAAACTCAAAAAATTTTTTTTTCCATGAGCTAATTCAGTACAGTTTTAATTTTCATGTTATTTTGAATGCTCTGAGAGACAGACCTTATCTTAAATAGTTTCTAGAATATAAAGTAAATCCTATATGTCTCTCAGTCTTAACCAGACCCACTTTTATTCGAAAGACTAAGGAATGCAAAACAAGAGGAAAATGGATATAGGTTTTCAAAATATTTAACTAATCTTCTCATTTATATTTTCAAATTTAAACGATTCTAGAATATCCAAGTACCCAAGAGAGGACCTTGCTGGGCATAGAAACTCTACCTTTTTCCTTGCTCCAGCACCTATAGAATGTAACCCTGTGTAGATAAAAAATAAATGCTTCATTGTATACATACATGCTCTAGCCCATGGGATGTGGGTAGAAATCATGGGTGTGAATTTGCAGTCATTCATCTTTTTAAAAACTACTTTCCTCCAGTTTATTTTCCTCCTTCCATGGGATAGACTGTGGATGTGATAGTGATAAACCATCTTCAAACAACTGGGCATGGTATCCTCTCTTGAGTATTGTGAAGCAAGAAGGAAAATGGATTTATTCTGGAAAATTTGGAATGAATTCAGAAATGAGATTCCAGTCTCTCAAAATGCCATATGCTCTGACATGTATGTGTAAGAAGTAAAAGTTCTATCTTGGTCAAAATACCATAGTTTTGTCTATTGAGACACATAAAAGCCAATAACATTTTAAAAAATTAGTGATAAAGAAAAAAAACCAGCATTGTGTTAAAAGAACAAGATTTCAAAAGCATCAAAAATACACAAAAAGATAGTTTCATAAAGAATTTGGTGAAGAATGAAGACCAGACAAGGTCCAAGAATTATTTAAACCATAATAGTAAACTTAAACTATATATGCTTGCCTAGGTCAACAGATACATCTTTAACCAGAAATGGCAATTCATTTCAGAAAATAGTGTGTGTTTTACACTTTTGCTTTTTAAACATATATATCATGACCTGTAATGACCTTCATAATAAGCCACAGCTTCTGCAATTCTTAACACATAGATTCTGTCATCCTATTTGAGAATTTTTTCAGGTATTATCACATTCTGGGCAAACTTCACCTCTGTCAAAGGAACGTTAGCCTAAGAATGTGTGCACTAAGAATGTCTTTATTATCTACAGAGGTTGTAAGCAAAATAATAATAATAATAAATTTACTATTTTCTAATGAGAAAAAGTCTTTTCATTTCATGTAAATTTGGATATGTCTCCTCAATATTGAAGTGAATAATTTTCATTTAAGGATTTTTAATCAATTTTTCACCAGGGATTTTCTAATTAATTTCAAATTGAAGATGAGGAATTGCTTCACCACAAATTCTGTGCCTCAACATGTCATAAGCACAGACTTGTTTTCTGCTTGTCTGCCCCCTAAGGCACACGCCTCTCTCTTTACATGCCATGAATTTGAGAGAGATTTTCAATTTCTGTTGGTCTGCCATGAATCTTAAATTATTTGACCCTTTAGGACACATTGCCAAAGCAGTTGAATTATTGAGTGAGAATATTCACAATCTACTAGAAATTAGAGAGCTGGCAACCTACAAAAATATTACTGTAAAATGAATATGGTAAATTCTGAGATTATGGACTTCTAAAATTTTACCAACCACTTAAATGCCTAACTGGAAAAATAGTGCTCTTTTAAAAATCCCTCTAGAGATGATATAATTATTGGGTGCCAGTAAACCCTATCAGTGAGTGCAAGGTGAGATAAATTTGAAAACTTTAATTTGCATGTTCATTTATCAATTAATATCACCATATACATAATGTTCAGTGTTATTTACTTGTACTTTGTCACATATCAAATTTGAATAATGAAAAAGAGAGAGAAAGTGCATTCTAAAATACATGTTAATATTTCAGTCTATATTAAGTTCATTGAATAGTTTCCTTACATTTACATGTCTTTCTTTTAGAATTGGATAAGCAATTGCAATTTTATTTAAAATAAGGGGGGGCAGCTCTCTGTCTTCACCTTTGCAAAAGTCGGCTAATATATTACCAATGTAAAAGATCAGAACATTCACCATGGTTGTGGATTAATCCTCCTCTGTTGCCTTTGGGAGAATTTTATGAAAAGAAAAAATATTCAGGTGTTCTGACAATTTGAAGGACTAGAGAAATAGCATTGAAAGGACTTCTTAAATGTGTAGCCTTCATTGAAAGCATATTTTGATGTAATTTTGAATTATTCTCTTAATATTGGAAATCTCTGCACTCAAAATTAAGAAAAACAATTGTGTTGATCTTGTGGGCTAGGTAATCCTATGCTACATAGAATTAATTTAAAAAAAAGAAATAAAAGGCAGGACTTCGCTCCCTATATAAAGAAGAGAATACCTGAAATTGTGCATGCATTAGAATGTAATGTCTTGATTTAATTCAATAAATCAATGCAGCTACCTCATCTAATCTGTAGAGAAACTGCTTATGCATTGCTCAGCTCAGGAGAGTCAAATAAAAATTGTTCCTGGTTTATTTTTTTTAATGCCTAGTCGCTGATGGCATATCAATTTTTGCCAAAGTTAAATAACTCCATGTTTATTTTAGAATACATTTAGAATATGTACTGAATTTTATAATCAAGAGAGAACAAATTTAGTTCTATGTCAATTTTATATTTTAAAAAACTATATATTGACACAAAATTAGCCTTTTTCTATGAGTGTTTGTTTCTTTTGCATTCTCTAGTATTCATAGTTGATTGATATTGGTAGTTACCTCCTGGTGCTTGGTCAACCTGAGCTCTTAAACAGTCTTGTACCTTTACAGTCTGAGAATTATATGTAGACACAAGAACTGGTCATAAAACCCAATGTTTCACAATAGAAATTATTATCATTAACTTTAACACAAAAGCCACAAAGCCACCTTAAAGAACATAGGAAGGGCTACAAAAACGTGTTATTTCTAGAAGTTGTAGATCATTATCATCATCAGTATCATTTCATCATCTTGGAAGATAAGTTGCACAGATGTTTTGAAAAGTGAGCGCCTCACTTTTTAGTAAACATGGGCCAAGAACAAGGTGATCATTGCAATTAAAAATATTGAAAATGAGTGAAAATAAAAATGGTACATCCCAAAACTAAATTTAAATGACATTAAGATTAAGACATTATAAGGAAATCAAAAATAAACCACACAATTAATAAAGTTGTTTGCATGAATTTAATTTTAAAAGCACTAGAATTCACAATATAGAAATCATTTCTATGGCCTGGGAAAGCTAAAAAGAATGGAAATCTTGGTCCGTTTGTGATGGCCACTCAAGAACGTTATGGAAGAAAAGACTGGGATGGTTCATGAACATTAAGATTATGTTGATTTTATGTAAACCAACCCTCAAACTTGAGAAAGATAGAATTTTCTATCACCTTTGTGTTTATGAACAGTTTTTTTACTTTTCAAAGGACTATGGCTAGAATATCTTTACTAGGAATGGTAGACTTTTTGAAAACAAGACAAATTTTTATTAAACACGTTTTTCATAAATTTTATTCTGTATCACATTAATGTAATTTCTTCTGCTTTCTCTTTTTAGTCTCTGATGCTATAATATGTAGCTTTTTATTATAAAGTATTTCATTTACATATTTATATATTTATTTATACATATTTACATATGGATGTACACACAAAAATACATATATACACATATAGATTTATGTAAACACACATTACTATATATACATGCACACATAGTTTGACTCTTTCTGAAGTGATAGACATATCTATATTTTTGTAAAACGTGAACATTAACCCACATTTTTTCACTCTAGCTATCTTCTACTTATTTGTTTTATTGGTAAAAGGTGGTATTTTAGACATTGTAATATTAAATACTACTAATAGTTATTTTATACTGTGCATCTTCCTGTGCAAAAGACATTTATATAATATCTTTCAACTACACAATTATTATACCACATGTCTATGAAATTCAAATCTGTAGCTCCACATTACATATCAATGACATCAAAAATGTTTATCTTGCCTTGCAAATATATATCGGCCTCCTTTGGGCTGTCTTCTTATTATTTTATTATCTATTTCTCCTTTCTAATAATCTATTCCATCTTCCAATTTATTGAACAGAGCAAGTGGTCTCTGTTTTACGTTTATTATTGCTTTTTGTGTGATGTATTTTTCCAATTATGTTTTCTTTCTTGGCTGCTAGATTGCTGACTATGTCAGTTATTTAACAGCATCATTTCTATATTTTGATTTCTTTAGAAGCTGACTCAAAAATATCTTTTGTGGTTGCTTTTGTTTCTGGATGTTAACGCTTTGGGACTTTTAAATGTCTGAGTACTTTATGTGGTCATCAAAGCCCAGGTTACCTGTTTACGTGAGACATGCCAATATGTTTTGGTTGAGACCACAGAATTGGAAGCCAACTTGTTAGTTTAAATCCCAGTTCCAGGAGTTATTAGATTGTGTCCTTGGGCAAGTTACTGAACCCCTCTGTGCTTCGGTAAAATTGTAATCATGATAGTACCAACCGCAGAGAATTTTCCAGCACTAAGGAGGTTAAGATATACCATCCACTGAAAATATGAATCCAATTCTCCAACAAACTTTGCACTTTTGCCTTCTGGCATATATTTCTGCAAAATAAAAGTCTAATTTCCACATTATATTTTCCTCACTCGTAAGAAACTTCTTCACTCCCTCATGCCTCCTTATTGATGTTTAAATATAAAAAAAATTTGATATGAAAACAGTTAGTTATATATATAGGTGCATACATATGTGTTTGTGTGTGTGTGTGTGTGTGTGTGTGTGTGTGTATATATATATATAATTTTTTCATTGATTTTGCTTGGTTCTTGGTAAATGTTTTAGTCAGTAAATATAGGCATAATTTTTATAGATTAAGACAACTACCCTGGAGAAGCTACATTTTATCAGAGTTTCTATTCCATTTTGTTTGTTCTTGTCTTCAGGAAAAGCTGTGATATGGGCTTGATATTGACAGCACCAGAAATGGCAGCAGCTATGCCATACTGTGTGTATTTCCACTTTTTTCAGTCTGTTGTCTTATCTTATATTTCACCTCTCATTCCATAAAGTCTGTGTTATCTTCTGTTTTGCTGAATGCAGTAAGTGGATCCAATTCAATATTGACTACTGTTTCTTATATGACATACGTTTCCAGTGATGCACTCTTTTTCTCTGCAGCTTAATTGTAAGGCAATCTATTCAACATATATTGTGTCATTTTTTTTATTTCTCATGTGTTTTAAAAATATTTGCTCATCTTTTAATCAAAGCCAGACTTAATTTCCTGCTTGTCTGTTTAACAGATGAGTTATAGTGGGCCCGTGTCTTAATTTCCTTGTCTTGGTTTTCTTAATTTGTATATTATGGATACTTTGAAAAATAAGTGAATCAACATAGGTAAGGTATTTACAACAGAGCTCGCACATGATTAGTCCTCAGTGAATGTTTCTGATGACTAATGTTCATAGATCAGTGATTTTCACAAATCATCTTTAATGTTGATATCAGAATATTCCAGTGGCAGAAAAACCCACCATGTAGAACATCTTGTGTTTTGACTATATTTTTGGTATTCTCTCATTGTAACTAAGCAGCCAATCCCTTTATTATTCTTTGTCAGAAGGCGCTTACTCATGGTACCAAGATGCTGTTAGCAGAAAAGTCTCTTCTTTGAGTTTGTAAAATTTAAGCTGTTGATGAGATGATAGTAAATGCCCAGGCATCTGATGAAGTGATGGAAGTGAAGTTGAGGACAGCAAATGAGGTAAACGTGAAAGCAGAATGATAATATCGGATTCCACCATGACTAGAAATCACTGCTTGTTCATGGTAACTCCTTGGGGAACAGAATGGGCACTGTCCCAGAGAAAAGAACTGGAGGTGGGGGATGGATTTTGCAAGCTATCCATGACCAAGAAACCAAAAGTAACTGAATTTGAAAAAAACGGCTCCTGAAAGACAATTTGAAACCATGCCTTTGTATCTCTTTGCAATGTATACCCAACTACAATAAAAAATATTCTATATTCCGTCTGTTTAGCAGTATGTTGGCTGAGAGTTTTTCGTAGATGGCTCTTACAATTTTGAGGTAATTGGAACCATTTCCCCTGAAAACCGGAATAAGATAAGGATGCCCACTCTCAACTCTCCTGTTCAATGTAGTATTGGAAGTCCTAGCTAGAGCAATCAGACAAGAGAAGGACATCAGGGGTATCTAAATAGGAAAAGATGAAGTCAGGTTATCCCTTTTTGCATTGACATGATTCTACACCTCAAAAACCCAAGATAATCTGTCCAAACCTCCTTGCACTGATAAAGAACTCTGGCAAAGTCTCAGATTATAAAATAAATGCGCAAAAGACAGTTGCATTTCTATACACCATTAATAAACATACAGAAACACAAATAAAAAACACAATCTCATTCACAATAGCCACAAAATAAATGAAATACCTTGGCATCTTCCAAACTAGAGAAGTGAAAGACCCCTTACAATGAAAACTACAAAACACTGCTCAAAGAAATCCGAGAAGACACAAACAAATGGAAAATATTTCATGCTCATGGATTAGATGAATCAACATTGTTAGGATGTCCATCCTAACTAAGGCATTCTACAGATTTAACTCAATACCCATTTAATCACCAGCAGCATTATTCTCAGACCTGGGAACGACAATACAGGAATTCATATGGAAACATAAATGACCATGAATAGCCAAAGCAATCCACAACAAAAAAACAACAACAACAAAAGTAGGAGGTATCACACTCTCAGACTTTAAACTTTATTATAAAACTACAATAGTCAAAACAGTCTGGTATTGATAGAAGAACAGGCATATAGACCAATGGAACAGGATAGAGAGGTCGGAAGTAAAACCTCAGTTTCTCAACCAAATCATCTTTGACAAAGCCTCCACCATCAACCACTGGGGAGAGGAAAACCTATTCAGTAAATGGAGCTGGAAAAACTGGTTGACCACATGCAGAAAGTTAAAACAAGACCCCTAC
The DNA here is from genome assembly GCA_027257055.1 of Cephalopachus bancanus. Lineage (NCBI taxonomy): Eukaryota > Metazoa > Chordata > Mammalia > Primates > Tarsiidae > Cephalopachus > Cephalopachus bancanus. Next base: position 96,175 of record JAPVLO010001116.1, on the reverse strand, counting down.
CTATCATCATACACAAAAATCAACTCTAAATGGATCAAAGATCTACATGTAAAAGCTCAAACTATAAGAACCTTAGAAAACACAGGAGACACCATTATGGAAATTGGAACTGGCAACCAATTCTTGATCAAAACCCCAAATACGCATGCCACAAGAGATAAGATAGATAAGTGGGACCTCATCAAACAGACAAGCTTCTGCAAAGCCAAAAAAAAAAAAAAGTCAAGAGAGTGGGGAGACAGTTCACAGTCTGAGAAAAAATATTTGCCAGCTGTATATCTGACAAAAGCCTAACATCTAAGATCTACAAGGAACTCAAGTGTGCTGAAAAGAAAAAAACAAATAGCCCCATTACAAAGTGGACAAACGATATGAATACACACTTCTCAAAAGAAGGCATACAAGCAGCCAACAGATACATGAAAAAATGCTCAGCCTCACTAGTCATGAAAGAAATGCAAATTAAAATCACACTGAGATACCACCTAGCTCCAGTCAGGATGGCCGTAATCAATAACTCAAAAAACAACAGATGCTGGAGAGGATGTGGGAAAAAGAGACCACTTCTACACTGTTGATGGGAGTGTAAACTAGTACAACTTCTGTGGAAAACAGTCTGGCAATTCCTGAAAGATCTAAAAATAGACCTTCTATATGACCCTATAACTCCCCTATTGGAAATATACCTGAAAGAACTCAAATCACTCTATGAAAAAGATACCTACACACGCATGTTTATTGTAGTATTATTTACAATAGCAAAACCATGGAACCATGCCACCCATCTAAGAGGACTGGATTAAAAAAATGTGGCCCATACACATGGTGGGATATTATATAGTCATAAAGAAGGATAAAATTATGAACATCACAGCAACTTGGGTGGACTTAGAGTCTATAATACGAGTGATCTAGCACAGAAACAAAGAACTGAGTACCACGTGTTCTCACTCACAAGTGGACCTTGAGCAATTATCATAATACCATAAGAAAGGGATTGTCAATAGGTGGAAACTGCCAGGGGGGTGGGGGGTAGGATTGGCAGCAGTGGGAAACTGCTGGAGTGGGGGCACACCTCATCAACAAGGTTAACTGCATAATGAACATTTGCATATCTAACCCTGGATTGTACCCCACAGCTTCCAAATAAAAAACTATTAAACATTCTGAAAGACTTTTGTACAGAGATGACCCTTGAGTTGGCTCATGAGGCTTTGCTTTGTTTTTTCTCAAGATCTATGTTTCTTTAGACATTTCAATAATGTTTGATTGGAGAGTCAGCTAACTAGATGTTTTATGAGATTGTTTCATGCCTACCCCACGACCTGCTTACGGGGTGGACCCAGGTCTGACAGATATTTTCTTGTCCTACAACCCCTACCATAGTGCCACAAATGATGCAGTTCATCATTAAATAACTATCCAAGGATGACCTAGTAGATACCACGGAGTAGGGAAAAGCTATGGTAAAAGCCTATGGGTGAGCAACAATCATCCATTTTTTCACAGTGTTTAGATTTGCATGAATACCAAAAAACTGCTTAGTTAGTCGATTAATGACATAGAAATCTAAGTTGTCAAAGCTTATGGAAGAAAATCAGAAGTGGAGAAATGTTTATAAATAACCAACAACATGATCATCAATATTTAAACTATATTATTAAGTTTTGCTTACAATTGAGGTTAGAATGAAAGAATAGATTTGCTCTTACAGTTAACAAATGTATTATTTCCAATCCACTAAAATGTCACTTAAACACAGCGGTAAAAAAAAAAGTATGCAGAAACAGGCACTTTCTACCTTTCTTTTTCTTTTTTCCTTTCTTTCAAAAACTACTTTTTGATTTTGCACCAAAAGCCCAGAACTTTGCCCTGTGTAAAGTATTTTGTGAAATAAACTGAAGTAGCTCAGCCTTCATCGTGGAGTGGTGGTAATACACAACTTGTTGTTAAAAGCACACAACTCTTGCCTACCACCTAGAATTCTAGAAATACTGCTATTTTTGTTTGATCTATCTCTTCTCTCTTCCTCATTACTTGTTTCATATATATAACGAATTCAATCATGGGATGTGATATGTTCACATATGTGTGATGATTGGAACACAGTTTGGTTATATAACCATGGTACAGGTGTCAGCTATTACTATTGGGATTGAAACATACACCAGTAGCAGTTTGTCTCCAGTTTGCGAATGGCAGACCTTCCGTTGTTGAGACAGAATTCTAAATACAGAAAAAATTGACTTTCATATATATGTGTATGTGTACACACATATAGATGAATATACATACATATATATATAACACACACACACACACACACACACACACACACACACACACACACGCGTACTTGGAGTTAGAACAATGTATTTAGGAAACTGAATCACTTAGGTGATGGAAGCACTCTCCACCCAGTACATTAATGTCTGCCATTTTCCTTTCTTAACTGTGTGAGTCTGGTCTTTGGAAGGTACAGTTGTTCAGTAAAGGACCCTTCTGGGGAATGATGGAACCATGTTGTTTTTTAAAAAGGAGGGAAAATTAAATTTCATTTTTTAAGATTTTATTTCTTGTTCATACAAAAAGACAGACATTGTGGCAACTCTCTTTAGGCATGTGTCTGTTCATGAACTTTTTATCAACTAAATCCGAGAAGTAAAAGAGAACTCCCAAAGCATCAGAGTGCAGAAAATAAAACCAGATATCAACACATTTTTAAAGTTGTTATACAATGTCCTAAAGAAATTTCCGAACTGGTCAGGCATTCAAACTTGTAGAAACAAAGGTTTTGAATTCTTGAATGCTTTCAACTTGGAAAAAAACTAAAAAGCATGATTTTGACATAAATTAAAAAACAGTGAGATTAATTGGGTCACATGTGCGAACAAAGTATTTCAAACAGAATGATTATGTGATACATTATCAGCTTTTTTGAGTACTTAAAACTGATTTACAATTATAAGCATTTATCATTTTATTTGTCATATTACAAGTTCAAAAAGTGACAATTATAAATCAATAGGGATGAAAATATACCTTTTTACAAAGGACTTTAACATCAAATGACTTTGTTTTTGTTTTTTGGTTTTTTCTTTGAGTTGGAGTCTTACTCTGTCGCCCAGACTGGAGTGCAGTGGCACGCTCCTGGCCATCGCAGTCTTGACCTGCTGGGCTCCTACGATCCTTCCGCCTCAGACTTCCAAGTAGCCGGAACTATAGGCGCACGCTACCGCGGCCAGCTAATTTTTGATTTATTGTAGAGACGAGATTTCGCCAAGTTGCCCGGGCAGGTCTCGAACCTGTGGGCTCAGGCAATCCACTCACCTCGGCTTCCCAAAGTGCTGGGATTACAGGCTGAGCCACTGAGCCCAGCCAAATGACTCTGTTAATACCAAGTATTATACCTGTAGACAAATGACCAAGACAAATTGAGTACAATCATTATATATGTGTTCATACACAGGTACACACACATACATACACTCTAGATACTTTATACAATATTACCTGGAAGAAGAATTAGATATACCTTTATAGCAACAGAGTCCTTTGTTGACATTGAAACCGTTATTTCGAAGTATACAACCCATTTGATTCAGCTTCCCTGGACTTTAATAAGCTTTTAAAAAGTTATCTGATGGTAGAAGCATAAAGGAACATAGGCATGCCATTATATTGCTTGAGGGCTTTTCCAACTACATTTTAACATGTGCATTTGTAATAAAGCAGATGGGATGAGAATACGCATGAGAAACATGATAGTCTTACCACATACCAAACACTTATTAGGCGAGGTATTGTTCAAAGCTCTACACTCGAGTCAGTAATCATTCAACTTTTACTCTGCTAAATACTGATAAAATCATTATTTTGTCAATGGACATATGTTTTTAGTTTCTCATCATTTTTCTAATAATGATCTCTAAGTACATTTTTAGGTATGACTTTGATGAATGATGTCAACGTAAATGAATATTGCGGTAAGGCAGTATGAGTTAAGGGGAAGTAAAGAAACCAGAATCTTTCCTTTTCTTAGCTCATTATCATCGTGTCAAACCAGGTTCTTATTTTCCTATGTCATAAACCAGCCTAGTTTGTTCATTTATGAGCCTGTCATTTTGTAGATCAAAAAAGGTTGAATGTTGGAGATTTCATATGGACAAATGCATATTTGAGTATGAGCCATTATTTTTATTTTCAAAACAGTAGCCACACATGTTAAATCTAAGCCTACATTTATTTAATTTTGAGAAGAATGAGTTATTTATTCATTCAGTCATTCATTTTTTTTTCATTCTGAAAATGTTAGAAGCTGAAAGTAGTCAAAGAGAATCTTTTTCTGACAAGTCTCTAAATGCAAGTCCCAAGGGAGAATACTTTGATATAAAATTTGACATGCTGCTGGATTATACTAATCTTTTTGTATCTTTTTCCATCCCTCTAATCTGTCTTTGGGTTTTTCTTCCCTGACCTGAACACTTTGCCAGGGTCCTGTTGCCTTTCTTTCTGCCTGTAGTTCATCTGTAGACCCAGTTGTTGAGTGGGTCCTGCAGCTTGCTTTGTGCTTGGTGTCTCATTCTTCCCCATCTTCATCAAGATGTGTTTCCCTGGCTGGGCTCGCTGGCTCATGCCTGTATTCCCAACTTCATGGAAAACTGAAGCAGGAGAGCCTCTTCAGTCCAGGAGTTTGAAGCTACAGGGAGTTATGATGACACCACTGCATTCCAGCATGGACTGTGTCCCCCCTGAATTTGTTCATTCACAGCATTGCTGCCTTCTAGTCAAGACTTGGAAGTCCCAGACAAATTAGGCAAAATTCAGCCAGGTGCATTCTTTCTTAACTACACATTTTAATGCTTTAGCAGAATACTTTTTATACCACAATTTATGAAATTCTGGAGACCTATGTCCCCACCAATATTATTGGCAAAATATCCGGTGCACATGAACAAATTATTTTGTCTATACAGATAGTCCTTAGCTATTCCTTGATGCCCAAGGTATTCATACCTGACTCCCAAATAGTCAAAAATCACCTTCAGATATGACAGATGGAGAATAATTATAAAATAAGAAAAAAACAAAAAAACGTAAGTGTGTTTTCACTGTGGATAATAACATTATATGGTTCATGATGGTATAGGTTTAAGGACTGTAAATTAATTTACACTTAGACTATGTTGTATTTTAGGTTGCTTTTCTTTATTAGGGTTGAAGCTTGTTCTGCTCCAGGTTGCTTATATTTATATTAATATTAAAGACTGTGAGTAAATAGAAAATATAAGACTATATATGTGTATGTATGTACATAAAAAATATTAATAATTTATATTTATGATTTATTTTGAATTATAATATGACTATAGCCTTAGCAATTTGCAGTTGTAACATGGGTAGAAAAATATAACATTATATATTTATTTATAAATACATTTGTTTTATAGATGCATATGCTATTTTCACACGTAAAAATACATTTGTATATACAGCACAAACTTTTGTATGTATATTTTATGCATATATATAGTTTGTATATATATATATATATACATATATATAGTTATTTTTGCATGTAATAATAATACATGTGTTACAAATCTTTTATTGTGTGCCAGACACTAAGTCTCCTAAAATATAATTATTAAAAATCAGATTTATTCATTTATATTTGCCTAAAAATAAAACCATTTTATAGAACTGTTTGGTTCCCTATTTTGTATAAATTTAGAGTTTTCATTTTTAATCATAATTATTTAAATATAATAAATTACATAAGTTTATGTCAGTTGTGTATATTTTAAGCATGCTGGAGATCAGATCTGGTATTGAATCTTGGTTTCATTCGTAAATAGCTGGGAAACTTTGGGAAAGTCACTTTATCCTTTGATTCTCCTCCAGTTATTCATCCAAAGTAAGAAGAAAAACACAGATGCCATGGATTTGCAGAGAAATTCAGCAATACAATGTACTAATAAATGCTATCTGATTAAATTATGTTCAGCAAAAGCTGTGTCAGTGGCAGCAATCAAAGCAAGAAATTATTACTAGCTGTTGAAGGCAAAATATTCTCCAGAAGATGCAAATCGATAGAGCCCTGATAATGCTCTGGGTTCTTGACTCAGCATCTTATGTCTTTTACCTACATACTCATGACAACCTGTTGGGATAAGAGCAAAGAGTTTTGAAGTCAAAGGGAATGTGTTTTAATGAGATTAAAAGCAAACTTACAAATAATTAGGTGAGTCGCTAAAAAATAAAATAGAACATCAAAGAAACACATCCATGCCCTTGTATACATGACTGTCTTGTAGTGTAAAACCCTCAAAGCTGTTATAGGCATCAAGAATAGGTATCTTCAGAAGTCTGAAAACAGCAATCAGTGAGAGAAAGTGATATTTTTCAGTGGGAATATCCCTTTACTAGAAAAGGTGACTGTTTCACTCAGTGGTGAAGAACAAATTGTATTTCAGTGTTTCGATATATCTGGATCATTCCTGTTTTAAAAACAAAACAGTCTATACACAAAGATCATCCAAATTCTAGGCTTCTTGCATAATTAGAAAAGTGATTTAGAGTGAAAGGTTTGACTCATGTTTAGATGTAGTTAAAAACAATCGAAGTTATATTTTTGCCCAGATATGAAAGGCCTGAAGAGCAGGTTAAAATATTTTAAGTTTGATTGTTCAGGCAATAGGCAGCAAGAACAAGTTCCAGAGAAAGTAGTAGGTATAATGATACTACATCTGACTTAAGAGTTTGGGTTCCCCCAAACAGAGAGGAAGTACAGGAAAAATAATTCTACCAGAATCAGAATATCAAAAGACTGCATTTATAAAGAGTGAATTGGGGACATCTGTTGAGATGCTCTAAACTGAAAAGCAATGATTAAATTTTTCATTTGCAACCTCAAATGGAATTTTCAAACTCATTAGAGAGGCTTAAATAACATGAAAAACGATAAAAAAGGATGACTGTTCTGCAGAATTTAAATTATGCAGCTACTGTTATCGTGGAGATAAAAACTAACCGTGAAAATGACAACCCATTCCATCGTGAATTGTATTACGCTAAATAGAGAAGTTAGACTTATACCATAAAACAATGATAAAATTCGTTCTCCCTTGTACTCATTTAACAAATATTTGTTAAGAGCCTTCAGTATGCTAGAGAATGTGAGAAGTAACAAAATTTATAAGTTTGATCTGGACCTTCAAGTGGACAAAAAAAATTAGAGGAAAAGATAAAACATATAGTAAACAATAAGCATGATGTTGAGTACCCACCATATATGAACTTCTTCTTCTTCGTCTTCTTCTTCGTCTTCTTCTTCTTTTTTTTTGAGTAGGAGTCTCACCCTGTCATCCAAGCTGGATTGCAGTGGCATGCTCACAGCCTCCACAGCCTTGACCTGCAGGTCTCAGGTGATAGTTCTGCCTCAGCCTTCCAAGTAGCTGGAATCATAGAACTTGCAGGCACATGCCACCACACCTGGCTAATTTTTTGATTTATGTAGAGATGAGGTCTTTCCAAGTTGCCCAGGCTGGTCTTGAACCCCTGGACTCCGGCAATCCTCTCACCTCTGCCTCCCAAAGTGCTGGGATTGCAGGTGTGAGCCACTGCACCCGGCTTATATACAAACTTCTATATGCAATCATCGCAAGGAGAAAGCATATTTGTTCTGATGGAGTGAAGTACTTTAAAAAGATATATATGTATATATATGTAAATTTTTGCCTAGCCAATCTCTTCTTTTACATATATATATATATATATATATATATATATATATATATATATATATGTAAAAGGGGACAAGGGTCTGTCCGCTAGTGAGATTGGAGAGGAAGCAGGTCAAAATACAAGTGAGACACATGTTTTATTCGCCATCTATAGCATTCAGCTGGTCCAACTGCAGCTGTTATGGAGAGCATGAGGAAGACTGAAAGGTGACAAATGGCTGTGGCCACAATTTGGCTGAAATTCTCAAGAATTACTTGGAGTCATGGGAGCCACAGTTTTATAGGAATGGACTTAAGACAAATAAAGAAGGGGAAATAAAAACAATGGATAAAATAACCTATTGAAACATTTTTCTGAGAAGGAAAACAGAAAAAGATAGGAATGTGGTCTAAAGTCATGTTGAAAAAGTATTTTTAAATGAGATATATCATAACGTGTGCATCTTCATGTAGAAATAATCAAGGATAGAGATGCATGTATGGGACTTCAAGTCAAGGCTGAAAATCTTGTTCAGTTACTTCACAATTGTGTGATCTTCAGCAAGTTACCTTTTCTCCTGCAATTCACAGTGTCCTTATTTACAAAATAAGAATGAAAACTCCCATCTTGGAGGGTCACTGAGATGGGAGAAAACACAGAAAGTGCCAAACACAATTCTAAGCACAAAGTTGTCTTCCATGATTGATCATGAAAGAGAAGAAGCAGAGAAAGAGGAAGAGGAAGAAGATGAGAAAAAAGAAGAGATTATTTTGAAATGGGAGAAGAAAGGAAGTAAGAGAAAGAAGAGAAAGACATGATAATGATGATGATGATGATGATGATGGAGAACAAGAAGGAGAAGGTGGAATAAAAATGATGAAGAGAAGAAGAAAAGAAGAAGGGAGAAAGGATAAGCCAAAAGGAAAAAATAAAGTAAGAGATGAGGAAGAGAAGAAAGAAGATGAGGAGGAAAAAGAACAAAACGTAAGAATATAATTAGATTTGTCATCTAATTTGTTATTTATTTAGAAATTTTAATTTAGACTAAATTGAAGAAAAAGTGGTAAAAGCATTAGAAGGCTGTTATAAAGATGAAAATACACAACAATGATGAGGCACATTTTGTGAGAAAAGAAATGAAAATATTTCACTTTCCTTGTAAGAAATTATTAAGAAAATATTCAATGGTAGGGAAATGCTGCAACCCAAGAAGACTATTTTGTCAGGAACTATTCCCTGGCAAGAGATGCAATGAGAACAGCATGGAAGATAGGTCAAAAATGGCTCAAAGCATTCAACCCTGTCTTGGAAAAACGATGCCGCTGTTAAAGGAAGAGGGAAGTTGGTAAGAGAACTTGGTATCGAGACAGGATGATTAATTTGTTCTGAGACTCATTGAAATGTAGGTGCTTGCAGGGCATCTGGTTGGAAATATCCGAGAGACCTCTGGAAATGTGAATCTGGAGCAAAGGACAGAGGTCAAGTTGCAAATATCTGATTTGGGAATAAACTGCATAGAGGTGATGAATAAAGCTTGAGAAGTGATAGTCATTCCTCCATAGTAACCGAAACCAAATGCAAACAGGCTTCAACAAAAGGGGTCATTTATCACTTATGTCAGCTGGGAAATCCCCTGAGAGAAGGTGGCTTTTGGCAGGGTTAAAATTATAGTTGAGGACTAAGTCTGATAGGTATCCTGGGGGTGGGAATGGGATAAGACTCACTGAAAACTAAATCAATTCACAAAGCAGATTAACTAGAAAAAAGGCATACAAATGTATTAATGTATATACAAGGAGAACCACAAAGTGATTATCCACTCCCAGATGGAGCTCAGACACTTCTATACCCTCCTGAGGTTACAGAAAGATTGAGGACTTGAATCCTATTAAAACGTGTTATGGAAGACGGAGAGGAGGAATTCTATTGAAGTGTAATACATAATTCCTAAGGAGAATGATTACATAAGGAACAGAAATTAACTTGCAAATAGTTATCTTTGGTATTTAAATGATCCTTGGAAACAGTCCTTTATCTTGAAATGTGTCTATTCAAGTGTGGTTGCATCCTTGGTCTTCTTTCTTAAAATGGATAATGAAATAACAGAGGGGAACAAGAACAATTGCTGTCTTTGCTAGGTCAGTCCTATCTTTATGAGGATAGAGGAAAAGTCTCTTCCAGCACTTGTTGATTTTTAAGGATTTTTAATTCAAAATAGTTATTATATTAGGGAGCCATATTTTGGGGTGAACTTTTCTGTTTCTTCAGTATTTTCTCTTCTCACATCTTTTGTTTCTCTAATCTCTTCCCTTCCTTTTTCTTCCATTCTCTTCTCTTTCTTCTTCTCCTTCTTCTTTTTCTCTCTCTCTCTCTCTCATTCTCAAGAAACCTCTGTTCAAGAATGATCATCAATAGCTACAAAATTATATTCCAACCAGCTCAGTGATTCCATGGAAAGAGAGACCAGTGTTCAATTCCTTCCAGAAAACATCCTGGGTCTGGGATGTACTGTTGTAATATGGTAGTCCCAAATCTGAGAGGGCATGTGCATAATGTTTACTTATTCCAAATAAGTCATCCAGAGGTCCAGCAGGGAAAGACGTTGATTTATTAGCTCTTACGGGGAGACACCGATGGTGGCAGGCCGGTAAATAATTCACATCCTGGGAAAGTATAGCAAGCAGTTTTATAATCAAGCAAGTTAATTATTCAAATTGCTATATGGTGTTTATAATTACATTGATTATGAGTGATGTCTACATTGCTTTCAGCATTGCTGGATCATCTGCATCACATTACTCATTACTGGAATATGCATATCCTTCAGAGACTTGTCTTGGCCAGAAGCCAATCTCAGAGGAAGGAGGAAGAAACCAGACCTAGGAGAAAAAGAGTCTATGTCCAGACAAAACCTTACACTCCTCTGCTACGTTGACCTTATAATCTTGCATGACATTGTAAATTCTGGAAAAAGTGAGGGACCTCAGCTAATGAAGGACCACCTAGATTGATGGGGCAGAGTATTGGTCCTCACTTACAACCTCAGCATGAAATGAGTGTCCAGCAGACCGCAAAGAATAATAATATTACATTTATAAATATTTTTGTCATTTGTTACTGAAAAAACAAACAGCAAACTAATGACCCTCAAGCTAACTACCCTTGATTGACTGATATAGAAACTGACTTTCTGAAAGATACCTGACTTGGTCGGGTTACCTACAATGTAATGATGACAAGAGCTACAATTATGTCTTCGGACACAATTTTTGTGTTCAAAACTTTGTGGCTTTTTTATTTCTACACTGATTTTCTCAAGTTGTCAAATGAAGAAAGGAAAGATTTGAAAGCATAAAGAGCTAGTTGCAGGCTATCTACCTAGATTCAATGTTTACCCATTAATCAATTAAACAGACTTTCAACACGGTGTTGCACATTCACAGGAACTGTGATGAGTAGATGTATGAGTTTGTTGCTGGGTAGTAACATTGTGTGATGGAGATTTCTCTGTGATCATCAGATACAGTCATTTCAGGATGTCCTTAAAAATCACAGCAGACACTCAACTTCAAGTAAAGCCTTTCACTTCTGTCCTAGAGCACACCTTTGGTACTACTTTTTGCCCATTATATTAGTGCTCTATTGTTGCCTTGACATTTTTTCACAATCTGAGCACTTAGATTAACGTGCACATATTATCTCAAAGTTTCTGCAGAGAGGTAACCTGGAAATGACTTATCTGGGTCCTCTGTTTCAAGACCTCAGGGGTTGCCATCAAACTGTTGGCTGGGGTTGAGGTTTCTTCTGATGCTAGTGTGAAAGGAACTGTATTCAAGCTCATTCAGTGGTTGGCAGGAACAATGCTCAGCAATTTTTGGATTGAGGTTCATGCTTTTTTTTTGGCTATCATCTGCCATGACTTTCTGTTTCTACAGGCATCCTCATTCCCTGTTTTAAAACATGACAACTTACTTCCTCAAGGCCAGGAGAAGAACTTCTCACTCCAGTTGGCTAGCAAGACAAAGTCTTCTAGAATGCAACCTAATCATGTAATCAAGGGATTGATACCCCATTGCCTTTGCCATATTCTATTGGTAAGAAGCAAGTCACAGTCACTGCATCAACTCAAAGACGGAGTTTGTACAAGGGTGTGACTCATTGGGGGTTACATTATGAGATGTCCATTGCATCCATGCACATTAGGACAAGTGGAGTTGTGCTGCTAGTGTCTTCTCTACTGGTTTCTTGTTCCACTGCACTACAATTACTCACTGTCTTATTAAATTTCTGGACCTGAAGAAAGAAACTGAGGTAGAATTAATACTGAGAGCTTATTTGAGCTAAGATTGAGGACAGCTGCCTGGGCAATACTTCCAAATTGACCTGGGAAGTGTTCCAGAGGCAAAAGAGCCTCAACTTTTTAAAACAAAAAGCTTGAATCAGGAAGGGTGATGATTACAAAAGTTGTTCATCAGGAATTCTCATTGGTTTACAAAAATAACATTGATTAGTGATTGGCTATATGTTATCAAACTATAGGAGAAGGGTTATGGAGTCTAACATATAGCATTTTATGACTACTTGTCATCAATCTAGAGTCTACATAGCAAGCAGCTTAAAGAGGTAATTATGTAACTCAAGGGGCAGTGAGTTGTGATGACTGTCAAGGTTTAAATGCCACCTTGGGCCTGATAATTTAAATGGGTTTGTATTCCTCAATAAAAGTTTTTTTTTAACATTTCTCAAATTATTAATCACACATATGAGCATCAACTCCTCCAAACACTGCACTGATACAAATCATAAGGCATTGGCTAAAACAGAAAAATGTCCCTCTTGTTTAAGGAGTTTTCAGGCTGGTTGGGAAGATACATAATAAGCACATCAGTAATTCACATCACAGGTGGTGTGCCCTGATGTCAAAGAAGATCTTCTCGTTCTCACCTATGAGGTGCACACAGGGGAGAGGAAAAATGGAGAAGTCACATAATCTTTGGCTGTGGAAGGTGACCAATATATAGGTATTAGGTTGCAGAAATCAAGCACTTCAGATAGGTGAGAGTAGCTCATGAGGGAGTGTTGAAATAGTCCTCTATTTGGAGGATTATACATAAATACATGGAGGATTTATGTCGCCAAGGGGAGGGAGGGGACAAGGGATTTTAAATAAGAAAACACTGCTTTGGATTAAGAATAATATCTAAAGCAATTAAGTAATAGAATTTTATCAGTTGATAATGTAACATTTGATTAATGTCAATTAAATATAGTGAATATTATATTAATATAGATTATATTAAAAACAATTACAAATAATATTTGGGCTTTGCAATAGGAAAGCATATTCACTGAAGAAAATCTGGAAATGTAAAAAACAGAAAGAAAACAAGTATAATACTATGTGATGACACTTTTTGAGTAATCAAGTTCTGCAAAATATAATACACACCAATAAGTTAGATTGTGCACTAAAACAATAGTAATAAATATGTATATTTTATATAATAAATATGAATTACATGATTAAAAATTACTTGTATTTAATAAACCAAAATTATATAATAAGCATAAATATAAATATTATAAATAATAGCAATACATAAATAAATATATATTTCAATAAATATGTTATATGTAATAAAATATATATTAATATAAGCTATCATTTTAGTGTAAATCTAATTTTCTGGTATATATGAACTTCTACACAATTAAATCCTTCATCTATATTGTGAAATAAATGCACTGCTTTGTTAATTTCATGATAATTTAGGCACTTAAAACATTATTTAATATTTTTCACTAACTGCAGCTTAATAGCCCAATAGATCTCCATGATGTGGATGCTCTCAAATTTTAGTCAACCTGCTCCCCTGTTATTTTTTCATGATGTGTGCCATAACACAGAAACTGAATAAGCATATCCAGATAGAGGATTATTGCAACACTCTCTCATGGACTACTCTCACCTATCTGAAGTGTTTGATTTCTATGTCCTAACTACATATACATGGGGCATTTTGTGGGGCATGTAGACCAGCTCTCAAAATCGGATTCTGAGAACACGAGCCAGCACACATTGCCCCTTTCCAAACTCCCATTCTCTTGCCTTGCAGGGCTTTGTAGCTATTATTCTCTCCTTCAGGAGCACTGTTCCCGGATTTGCTCCCTCAACACACTTATATTCTTCCCCTTGGAGGTTTCCCTGACCACATCTTACAAATCATCCATGCCAGTTCACACCACACTGGCATACTATTCATGCACTGGGTTCACTTTATTGATCTCTGTGTGATGTACTTTTGCTGGTTTGCTTGTTTCTATCCATCACCGAAGAATAGAAGTGTAATGTGTGCAGAAACCTGGCTTGGCTTTTTACTCAGTGCCTAACCCAGTGCGGGGGATGTGACAAGTGTGTAATGAGGATTTAGTGAATAAATTAAAATGAATTAATGGCTTAGAAATCAGTCACCAGTAGTACAAAACATTCACAATATGTAAGTAATGCATTGATGTTTGTTAACGTTTAGATTAATATCTGTTTACATAAATGTTATTGTATGTGTACTTACATAATATTTATAGAGACCATATAGTAAAAACATATGCAATGTATAACTATATATCAAAATATAAGCACATAACAAGTTAAGTAATATTTTATATGTTTTACAGAGACCTTAAGAAATAGTAAAACAGGAAGACCATATGTCAATTGATTATTATATAAAGTGAAGATTTAGAACAAAGGCCCTTGGACATGAACATTTAAACATCAATTAATATATAGGTAGACTTGAAAGCATAAGTATAGATGCAAGAACCTAGAGAAAGTGTAGAGGGTCAAAAGGAAAGTCCCAAAGCAAGCCTGTAGAACCTTCAACATTTAGTTGGGTACAGAACAAGGAACGAGTATAAAGATGAGTCATGGATAAGATAGGAAAGTGAGAAAAGTTAAATGTCAGAGAAAAAAGCCACGGGAGAGCAAAGACTCACAGAGAGAATGGCCTGCTGAGGGGAAGGATACATTATGAGAAGAGACAACCCCTATGGGTTTGGTACACAAATGTCTTTGGAAATCAAGAGAGAATGCTCTCAATTTTTGAGGTTGTGTCAGGAGCTAAACTGCGATAGACTGCTTCCTGAATTATGTGTGGAGATATAAAAAATCATGTAGTAGACAATCTTCACTAGAAATCAGGCCATGAATACGAAGAAATTCGGGTACGTGGTTGGAAAAGGATGAGGTATTCATAGAAGGGTTCATTTTATTTTAACTTTTTGGTAATTAGATCATGCCTGCAATATGTCTAACTTATAATATATCTTCTTAATATTGTGTTGAATGACTGAATGGATAAATCCCAACAGAAAATAAAAGAGAGGGCAAGATTCAAGAACCGCACTCGGGTTTTTATCATTGCTACAACAAATTACCACAAGCTTAGTGGCGTAATCCAACAGCTATTAGTTATCTCATGTCTGCCATGAGCCAGAAGTCTGGGCACAGTGTAATTCAACTGGATCTTAGAGTCTCACAAGTATAAAATCACAGTGTCAGCAGAGCTGAGTTCTTTACTGAAAGCTCTGGGGAAATCTCTGCTTCTAAGTATATTCAGGTTATTGTTTGAATTTAGTACAGTTGTACAACTGAGGGCCACATTTTCTTGCTAGCTGTCAGCTGGGAACCTGTCTTTGCTATAAAAAAGTCTGCCCACATTATTTCTTATGATCTCCATGTGGTTTTCTCCAGCAATGGCAGGTATACTTTCTGTAATACTTTCCATATCAACTTTTCTTCTGCCATATAATAGTTCTTTCTTATCTATGAAGGTTACTTTCCATGAACCCCAGTAAATACCTGAAATCATAAATAGTACTGAACCCTATATAGTATGTTTTCTCTTATACATACATGCTTGTCAGAAAGTTTAATTTATAAATTAGGTTCGGGAAGAAATTGATAACAATAATAAAAATAAGATAATTTTAACAATATACTATAATAAGTTATGTAAGTGTGGTCTCTCTCAGAATATCATATTGTATTGTACTCACCCTTTTTCTTGTGATGATGATGCGAAATAATAAAATTCCTACCTGATGAGATGAAGTGATGTGGATGACACGGGCATTGTGATGTTGCATTAGGCTACTATTGACCTTCTGACAATAAGTCAGAAGGAGGATCATCTGCTTTGGGTGACCCTGGATCACAGAGCCATGACTAACCGTGATGATTTTTCCAACGACAGTTAACCTTAGGTAACTGAAACCATGAAAAGTGACACTGCGGGTAAGGGGTGACTACCAAATCTCACTCTTTTCTAGCCAGAGATAGTTCTCTACTTTTAAGGGCTCATGGGATTAAATTTAGTACACCTAGATAATTCAGATAATCTCCCTATTTAAGGTTCACACCCTTAATTACATCTCTAAATTTCTGTTGCTCCCGTATAATGTAACCTAGTCACATGTTGCTGGGATTAGGGTGTGGACGTTTTTGGGGGTTATTATGCTTATTACAGCCATGGCAGGGCCAGTTTGACCATCAGCATTACAATGCATATCTTGTCTGTAGCAGAATTCAATTCACTTATAACTTATGCTCACATATAAAGTAGACCCACAGACTGGTTCATACTGGATTACATTAAAGTAGTCCTTTGAGGTTGGAGGAAGATAAGAGGGTTGTAGCTGGAGTCATAATGATTATGCTGAGGAAAAGTCAAGTATATCTGGATGGTATTTGTGCACTATCAAGTAGCATGTTATTTCATCATTTCCTTATATGCTAAAGCTGTCTATTCTTTTCAAAATATATATAATTCGCTAGGGCTCCCATAGGAAAGTACCACAATCAGACTAGAAAGTTTAAACAACATATGTTGATTACTTGACAGTTTTAGAGGCTAAAATTCTGAGATCATGGTGTTGTCAGTGTCGATTTCTCCTGAGGCCTCTTTCCTTGGCTTGTAGATGACGTTATCTCTGTGTCCTCACATGATTGCCCCTCTAAATGTGTCTGTGTCCTAGTCTCTTGCTCTTATAAGAACACTAGTCCTACTAGATTAAGACTCACTCTAGTAACTTCATTTTATCTTAATCGTCTCTTTAAATGTCCTATCTCTAAACACAGTCACGTTCTGAGGTACTAGGTATTAAAAATTCAACACGTGAATTTTTTGGAGAGGGCACAATTAAGTCCATAACATATGTTTACTGCAATTAAAAATAGGGCAAATCATTGAAAACATTTGTGGGAATTTTGCTGGCATATATATCTAGTTTTTATCCTCAATTGTTTTCTACACATTGTCTTTGGCGACCTAGTGGAACTTTTAAAAAAATTCCCATTTCTCAATGTTCTATATAGCACATTAGTCAATTTTGTTGCTGACTTGTTATCTAATATTTTAAAGCATATTAGGAGTTGCGTTCAGTGACTGAATCATAAAATTAGGCATAAGTCTTGAAATATCTTAACCTCATCCATAAAGAAAATTAGAAAAATAACAGTGCAAGGTGTCACTGGGCCTACATTTCGTATTCCTGTTACCCACACAGAATTACAAAAAGTTAGCATGGATGGGGAAGTCAAACAGACTGTCTTGAAAACCAGCTCAACCTATGTAAAGCTGTGTGACTCCAGTCAAGGTGTTTTGCATCTCTGAGTTAGAGTTGCTTTATGCATCATGTAGCAAAATTAACACCTACAGATAAAGGTAAGGTTGCCATGGCCCAGTAGGTGTTTAACAATAATGGTCATTAATTCAATAGACACAAATAAAACACCGCATTAAGCACAATTTGGTGTTGTTTTTAAGGACGCTATAAATTTGAAAGCAAGATTCTTTCTTATGTTGTCTTTTATAGAAGTTCAGACACTAAAGAGAACATTGGACAGCCACACCTACAGTTAAATTACTAAAACCAATGCCACTAATTTTTCTAGGGCACTGGGTGACATCTTAACTGCTTTCTTTACTCAAGATGACTCAATTCCCTGCTGGAGCCACTGTCAACCTTTTATGTATAATAAAACTTCACTGCCTCAAAGTCTTACAGTTTTTAAAGGCAGCCGATTCCCTTGACATGTCTTTTTAACGGATGATTATGATCAGAGCCCATGTAATTCTGTCACTGTTTTCAAAGAAGAAAGTTTAATCTAATAACTTCTTATTAAATTTTTAGTTCTTGCAGAAGCATGTTTGAAGGATATTCAAGGTAAACCATTTCACATCTGAATTCCACTGCTGGGTACTCTCACCCTTCCTAATGAAAATTTATTTCAGGCTAATAACAAATTCTGTCCTTTGTTATATTGTTGAGGATTTTTGTTCATGAGTTTTTGATATGCTAAGTTTATAAGTGACAGTTTATGCATGCCTAACTTATTTTCCATTTAGAAATGAATGATAAATAGATAAAGCCCTAAAGAAGAAAAATTGAATTTTAAATTACTCGGTTGCTTTATTGTCTATCTATCTATCTATCTATCTATCTATCTATCTATCTATCTATCTATCATCTACCTATCTATTTATCTTTCCATCTATCATCTATGTATAGTAACTATGGAAAAATTTAGAATTGGAGCACAACCGGACATCCATTAACTATATCACAGATGAAAATGCCACTATTTAACTGGATATCTCTTCCTGTCTTGCTCTGTCACCAGTAGGTAAATTCAGGTTTCCAAAATTTTTGAGACTGAGAACACTTAATCTTTGATAGGAGTTGGAAGTTCAAATTTCTTTGGATCCAGGGATAATAATATGGGAAATGTTAGTAAGATACTAATGGGTGTGTGTCCAGCTTGAAGTACTTATAGGTCAAGCACTATTAAAAACCCACTATGTAGGACAAATAAAATGCATTTGTGAACTTATACAGGTCTATTTGTATTTGTGTGTGTGTGTGTGTGTGTGTGTGTGTGTGTGTGGCCCAATGTGCCTTCATTACCCCTCTTGTGTCTCATTTGTACATTCCCTGAAGACATCAGAAAGGGAACATTGAATACCATCTGCATGGGCTTTCCTTGAGTAAAGGGTCAGCTTTCATCCTTACTGATTGTGATAAAAGTAGAAGTCAGACGTCATTTGGAAACAGGGGTGGGGTAGGTAGCACATGCAATGATGAATAAGTGACATTACAAGATCATTCTTCTTGACACCCTTTGTTCTCCCTTGGGAGTTTCTGGAACAATATTTGGAATTTTCTCCCTTCTTATCCTTGTGGAGTTTACTCTGTTCCTCTGTGGAACTCCTGTTCAGCTCCTCACTCAATAGCAATGCTCACTGGTTCATTGTATCTTGTCTTGCCAACATTCTGATTTCCTTTACATAAAAACCAACCAACAAACAACCACAACTCCCCACTGCTGATAGCAGTGATTTCAGAGAGGGCATTTCAAATACATTGTCTTAAATTCATCGCTTGAAAATGGTCTAATATTTTGTTGTTTCCCCATGTAAGGAGAATCCCTTCTCACCGCCTTTTCTACATAAAATATACACATAAACACATTGAACAGTATAAATAAGAAGTAGATTTCCTTGTGGGAGGCCATGGATGTATTATTCTCTGGCATCTCTCTTGGGGTGGGTTTTGCTCCCTGCTGTTTGACCACGTGCCTCTGACCACGTGTCTTATCTCCATCCCATGAAACTTCAGCTTTGATAATATTTATGTGAGCTCAGAGTACAATATGCCCCAGGTATGTAGGGAAGGGGAAACTGAGGCAGGCACCCCTGGACGCAATCACTTTTGCAAACACATTTATGGTAGAGAAAGTCATGGTTGTCCTTAGAAGATTTTGCTATTCCTTCCGTATTATAGAGATTAAAATGAGATGAGGAGACATTCTCCATTATATTCCTTGCCTGATCACTTGTTTTGGCCATGACTTGTCATTATCTCATTTTTCACACCAACAAAATATGCAAGATCCATTGCACAATGGATATACACTGTATGGCTAACCTAAACATCTATTGATGTTATTCTGACGTCATGTCATCATAGTGCCAATTGGTTACTCCATGGTATACATAAACTTGCTTCCCTGGCTATGACAATCTCATAAAAGTATGTCTCTTGCTTTTTGTTTTTATTGCAGGTGTGTGTCTACTAATACCTTTTTTAAAAATTCCATTGTCATGAATCTTGGTCTGATTAGTGCTTGTTTCCATTTATTTCTGCTTGCATCAATTATGTAGACACTTCTTTTTTTTTTTTTTTTTGAGTTGGAGTCTCACTCTGTCGCCCAGACTGGAGTGCAGTGGCACGCTCCTGGTCACCGCAGCCTCGAACTGCTGGGCTCTGGCGATCCTTCCGCCTCAGCCTTCCAAGTAGCTGGAACTACAGGCACGCACTACCATGCCCTGCTAATTTTTTTTTGATTTATTGTAGAGATGAGGTCTCGCTAAGTTGCCCAGGCTGGTCTCGAACCTGCAGGCTCAGGCAATCCACTCACCTTGGCCTCCCAAAGCGCGGGATTACAGGCTGAGCCATAGAGCCCGGCCTTATGTAGACACTTCTTTTTTTGTTTGTTTGTTTTTGTTTTTTTTTTGAGTGGGAGTCTCACTCTGTTGCCCAGACTGGAGTGAAGTGGCCACTCCCAGTCACTGCAGCCCTGACCTGCTAGGCTCCGGCGATCCTTCCACCTCAGCCTTCCAAGTAGCTGGAACTACAGGCACGCACTACCATGCCCTGCTAATTTTTTTTTTTGATTTATTGTAGAGATGAGGTCTCGCTAAGTTGCCCAGCTGGTCTCGAACCTGCAGGCTCAGGCAATCCACTCACCTTGGCCTCTCAAAGCGCGGGATTACAGGCTGAGCCATAGAGCCCGGCCTTATGTAGACACTTCTCTTTTTTTGAGTTGTAGTCTCACTCTGTCACCCAGGCTGGAGTACAGTGGCCACTTCTAATATGTTGTGGCTCTTGATGTTATTCTATTTTTCTCCCAAATGCTGACAAAGATGGCTTCCTATTTTCATATGTATATGACTATTTGTATAAGCATTTGGAAGGCAGTGAAGTTCAATAAAAACTAAACAATTTTAAAGTAGGCGAAGAGTCATTGTCAAAGAAACAATGCTATATAACTGCATTATAATTAGTTTTGGAAACAATAATTGCCCTGCTAATGGATACACTGCAAATTGGTGATCAATTGAACAAAATGATTCTTTAGTAATCTGACATAACTTGGAACCACTTTTTTTGAAAAGATATTTTCCTGTAACTCAAGTAGCAGTTTCCATTAGTTTTAAACTATGTTCCTCTGTGATCCAACAAAACATGGTTTCTGACACATTCTTCAAACAGAATATTGAATTTTGGAGCACTAACAAATGGAAGTCTGCTTCAATGCTGACCTAGTTTGGGTCAAAATGATTTATTTCCCTGTAGAGTAGTTTAAAGCCTATGCAAAGATAAGATACTGAGTAAAGGGAGAAAGAGAGCTTGCCTTTAAGAAGTAATTCTAAAATTCATAAATGCATATAATTGTAGAACTAAAACTGACATTAAAGCCATTGCACTCTCATCCAATCATTTTAGAAATAAGAAAAATTTAGCTCAAAGGGACTTTAGTGATTCTTACTATGTGGAGAATACAGAACCTTGGAACATCTGATTAGAATTATTTAATTATTTGTCTGTCTCTGAAACAATGCATATATATACATCTCTCTTTGGGTTTGGGGTATTTTGCTGCAGAATTTTATCACTGAACTTTAAATAAAAATCTTTGGGTACCATTGGATAATCCAGACAGATTTTCTTTCTTTGGAATTAAAACTGTGCATCTCAGAAAAGAGAATAATGACTTAGATCTTCATTTCTAGAATTCCCTTTAAGACAGAACATCCAGTGTCAATTTCAAAATATTAACACATGTACCCAACAGGTTGTCCACTTTCAAATGATAGTTTAGAATTTATAATTGATGTTACATTGGAATTATCCATAAATCCTAACTGTTCTCTTAAGTTTCTTTTTTCTTCTTTGTTTTCTTTATACTCTTATGATTTTATTATGGGTAAGATATTTGTTAACAAGAATGGAAAAACAAATACACTCTATTTTATTCATAAGGTGATCATCATCTCCTGGGGAATAGCAGTGTTAGTATCGAATTTGTAAATTGTTAATTGATGCCTAACTTTTATACATTTGAAACAAATGCTCAACTGTGGTCAGAACAAATGCCCGGAACTCCACTTCCCTCTGAAAGCACAGGAACCACACAAAGTGTTGAAACCTCCGCAATCCACATGAAGCCCAATACCAAAAGAAAGAAAGGATGAAGTATGAAAAAAAGATACCTGACAGGTTAGTAAATTTTTTCTTGTCTTTAGATATTATTTATCAATGCTACATTTTAAAAAATCAAATTAAATCTAGACTAGCAAAGCAGAATGAGTTTATCCCTACTTTTGTCAAGAACCTAATACATTCTCAGAGTATACCACTATATATAATAAAATATCACATAGTATGTAAAAACTCTAATACACAAAACATTATTTTCATACTAAGAAATCTCTTCCAAATTTGAAAAATTCAATATGGTCTACATTTCTTTCTTTCTTTCTTTCTTTTTTTTTTTTTTTTGAGTTGGAGTCTGACTCTGTCGCCTAGACTGGAGTGCCGTGGCTACTCCCGGCCACCGCAGCCTCGACCTGCTGGGCTCCGGGGATCCTTCCGCCTCAGCCTTCCAAGTAGCCGGAATTACAGGCGCACGCTACCACGCCCGGCTGATCTTTTGATTTATTGTAGAGATGAGGTCTCACCAAGTTGCCCAGGCGGGTCTCGAACCCGCAGGCTCAGGCAATTCACTCACCTCAGCCTCCCAAGGCGCGGGATTACAGGCTGAGCCACCGAGCCTGGCTGGTCTACATTTCTATTGTCTATTTTCAAATTTTTGTTAAGTAAGTAATTCATGTTGTGCAATAATTTTAAAAATTAATTTTGGGTGCTAGATAAAGCAGTTTTATTGAAATTGTACAAAACCCCTTGCAGAAAAGAATTAAGTTCACTTAATTTAAAATCAGTAATGTTTTACTTTTTATCATTTGTACCAAAAAAATAAGCCATGCAAAGAACTGAGTATATTTATTCTCTAAATAGGCAAACATAAAAATAAAATATTCAGATTCCAAGGTTATGTTGACAAAAAAGTTAAAGTTGTATTAGGAGTTATGAAATGACTAAAGTCATTATACAAGGACAATATGCTGTGCTCACTAAGATTTCCCACATGATAAAACATTTATTGTTGTGTTATCTATGTCAATAAGGGGCATATGATGGTAAACTGGAAGACAAGTGCTTAAGAGAAACAGTTCAACTATTTTTGGAAGAAGGAAATCATAAAACAAAATATGCATGATCATTTCAAATTCCAGACCAAGTATTACCTCTGAAGAGAATGCTACAAGACCTAAACCTGGCCTCATTCAATAGATCATTCTCAAATACGTTGAGCCAGAAACTACTAATGGAAATACAAAGAATCTGATAAACAGTATAGGAAGATGTATGAGATTGTGACAAAGAAGACAAGGATGTGAAAAGAATTTGATTCCCTGAAGTTTTCACTTTTGATGTGCTCTAGATAAATAAACATATAAATAAATAAATGAGTTATTCTTAAGTACAACTTTTTACATTTTAAATTTAATAAGATCATCACTCATTGAATAGGATCGTATTCTATTTTAGTTATTTTGGCATGTTAGAAAACAGTTTGAATATCTGTGAAAACAGTGGTTACCACAAAACTTAAGTATCTTTTTAGAAATATTTAGCTCAGATAAATAGCTGGGCAAATAAGCAAAAATTGATCTCATAATTAAAGTTTTCATTTTGAAAATTGAGCTTGGGATCTCAAATGTTATAAACATATGGACATTTGTACTCTGAGTTGTTTTTTATTTGTTAGTATCATGAATGAATTTTCCCCAATTTTTTTTTTCACCATTCTTGATGTTTAAGTCAAAGATTTGTCTAAGAATCCTGCCTGACCCAAGCTTTCTCACTCAGAATATTTTCCTTACCACTTTCATCAGTTACACAAGGATAATTCCAGAAACTCTGCTCTGTTTCTTTCTTGGTGTTTCTCCCTGACAGCACACTCATTGTCCCTCAAGAAATGTCTGCCCATACGCCCACATTCTTTTCCACCCTCATTTCTTGCAACCACTTTCAAAAATCAAATCTACAAAATTCGTGAACGATTTTAGAATAAGTTTTCAGAATTTCCATAAAATGTTACATCTGACATTTCATCTTCAAGTTAAGTTGATTTCCTTTTATGTACTCATAGTAATTAAGATGATTTCAAGTTTTTTATTAAATTATAATCTATTTTATTTAGTTATGACTATCACCATGTTATGTTCTATAGCTAGAAATATGAAGTTTTATTTATTTATTTTTACTTTTTAGCAAGCTTGCTTGGAAAATGCAGCATTCTTAAGATATTGTATTGTAGAAATACATTTTCTTACAAGCAGATGACGCAGAGTTGGATCTTGGATGCACTGCACATAAACATTCACAAACTACCAATCACAAGGTTCTTGAGCACCAAACCTACACAACCAGAATGTGAGCTGTGGCTATAAATGTATCACAACTTTCACCTGCCTTAAACAATATTTCTCCCTTACTCTGCATTATTTTAAACTTAAATTAAATCTATTAAGAAAATGTTTAAAAATATTTTTTATAACCACCAGCACTAATTTTCTTTTCAATATTCAATATTTCTTTTCAATTGTCTATTCAGTAGGACGCTTTTAACAGACTTACAATATTACATTATGACAGATTTTTTTTTAACAACCTCAGGCACCATATTTTAAAAAGATTTTGTCATTTTTAAAAAAAATTTAGATCTTCAGTTGTTCAGAGATCAAATGATTCCATTTGGTTACATGAAAATTAGAGAATTATGGCTCTTGGACAAATATTTAGTCTAAAATATAGTGATTAAAGGTTGTTATTTATACATAAATGAATGCATTTTTAAAATGAAATATCCTGTAGCTTTAAAAAGTTGTGATCATCTAATTCTAACTAATCTCCCACATGATCACAGTTCAAGATATTTTTATCAATAACTATTTGATTATTTCTTCTGTGCATTTCTACAATATCATACATTCTTCAATAAATAATCAGAATACATGAAGCATGCGTGCAAAGTTGTGAAAAAGCCATGTGTTCTTGCAGCATATTGTTGTAGAGCAGTGCCCTTCTAGGGTATCTGTTTTCATGTTCACAACTTGAAATTACAAATGATATTCACTGCTTGCCAATGCTTGGAATTGGAGAAAGGAAAAGCTATTCAACACACATATGTATCTGGACAGATTTCTGTTCACTGCCTACTCTGGCATTCTGCTTGTAGCAGATACTCATGACTGTATTGAAAAGACATTTCTTTCTTATTTTTTAGTTTTTTGAAGGCTGATATTGTTTAATCAACATGCCCAGAGGCAAGCTCAGCCTCTCCCTAGCCCAAGGCATAAGGATAAATTAGTTTTAGCTGAGGAAGACAATCTCATTTCGCTTTCTTAAGTGACTAATTTTGGAAAAGCCATGAGAGCTATTTCTGATCAAAGACATATGAGGAAGTCTGAAGGAAGCAGTCTCTGCAAAGAACTTTGCTGATTTTGAATTGAAAAAAAAATGTCTTTCTTGTGGTGCCCCACAGAGCTAGGATTGACCTCCACCCCAAATTTAGTTTCGATGTTAACAATGATTATTGCAGCCGGGCTTGGTGGCTCAACCTGAAATCCCGCGCCTTGGGAGGCTGAGGTGAGTGGATTGCCTGAACCCGCGGGTTCGAAACCCACCTGGGCAACTTGGTGAGACCTCATCTCTACAATAAATCAAAAAATTAGCCGGGCGTGGTAGCGCGTGCTTGTAATTCCCGCTACTTGGAAGGCTGAGGCGGAAGGAAAGCTGGAGCCCCAGCAAGTTGAGGCTGCGGTGGCCGGGAGCGACCACTGCACTCCAGTCTGGGTAACAGAGTGAGACTCCAACTAAAAAAAAAAAAAATGATTATTGCACATGCACACACACACACACACACAAAACACACACACACACACACACACTCACTCACACACCAAGAGGGTATACAAAGGTTATTTCTTGTACAATGAGGCTTTCTAGGAAGACCAGGGCAGGCTTCCCCTACTATCTGAAAATGGCTAATGCAAGTAGGGAAAAGATTGGCTTGAGGCTTTTATCGTGAGTAGGGATTAGTGCTGTGTAAACTTCCTGCTGGCACCAAAGGAAGGTGGACCCAAGCTTATGTATCAGACTGGCTCAATATAGGCAGAAGAGAGAAGGAAGCTTAGAAACTATGTGCTGTCAAGTATCAGAATAATGGAGTCCAATTCTTTATTATAGCCATGAACATTGATGCATGAGACTGTGCTGATTGGGTCTTGGATAGTCATCCTGTGAACTGAGCCCCAGAGACATGGAACACACAGACACTGTAGACACAGAACAAAACTTGCTGAATGAAGCTGAGAGGTAGATAGAGAATCGTAAATATTGTCTCTGGGTGACTGCACCAGATCAGAAATAGCCTATCTCTAAGTATCTTATTAAACAAGATCAATAAGTGTTCCTAGTGAGTACATTGTTAATCATGGAATATGCTCTACTTGCAGCAAACCACATTTTAGATTTTCTGCCATCATTTACGTTGTCTTTGTTCATATTTCCATGATTTTGACATAGAGTGGTTGCCATTAACACAATAGGCACATAGTAGTGCCGGCTTAATTCATCTCTCCCTGCATTCTCTTGCTTGAAGAACAGTCTGGATTCACCACAGGAAGAACAGGAAAAACTGCAATTAAAATGTCTTGCCTGTGCAAACCATCTTCCATTTTATTTCATTTTCTTTTCCTCTTTCAAGCTCACAGCAGTGCAACCGACATCCTGCAAGTAATATTTCAGTTCCCAAAGCTTATTTAGCAACACAGTGAGTTACAAAAGGAAGATAAATTACACAAAAAGAGAGAATTATAAAAGTAAAAAAATGGATCTTAAAACTATCTGAAGGTAAGATAACTGTTGCTTCTGCTTACTGTGTATTGAAGCAAAGTTAAAGAAAGTCAATGAATAAGTGCTGCTGGAACCACACACATGAGGTGTTCCCATCAAGTGCATAAAAAGCTTTATCTCCATAGTTCAATTATATAATCTGTGATTTTAAATAAGATATCAGTAATTAGAAATTACATCAGGCTGGGTTCAGTGGCTCAGCCTATAATCCCAGCATTTTGGGAGTCTGAGGTAAGTGGATTGCCTGAGCCCATGGATTTGAGATCAGCCCGGGCAACTTGACGCAATCTCATCTCTACAATAAAAAAAAAAAAAAAAAAAAATTAGCCGGGCATGGTCGCATGTGCCTGTAGTTCTGGCTACTTGGAAGGCTGAGGTGGAAGGATTGCCAGAGCCCAGCAGGCCATGAACATGCCATTGCCCTCAAGCCTGGGCAACAGAGTGAGACTCCAACTCAAAAAAAAAAAAGAAAGAAAACAAGCCAACTTTTTTATGATTATGCAATGTATAGGAATATCACACAGGGTATAACATTTATATTTAGTACCTATATGATGGAACCTGTACCCATATAGAAAAATAAAGTGTTTACAAATTTGGATCTGGGTAAGTCTTTCATCAACAAACAGTTGGATGCCTTGGGGTTTTAAGACTGCTTCTTCAAAGCAACTGTCCCTTGCCCCTGAGCAGCTTAGAGACTGACTTATCTGCCAATTTCATCTTTATCTGACCACAAATATTGCACATTTGTCAAAGCACTGGAGAAGGCAGAGTTGAGTGGTCAACATAGCAGAAACACAAGCCACAACTTGAATTAAAACAGTAATCCCAGCACCTTGGGAGGCAGAGGCAAGAGGATTGCCTGATCTCAGGGCTTAGAGACCAGCCTGGGCAACTTAGCGAGATCTCATCGCTACAACAAATCAAAAAATTATCCGGCATGGTGGCAAACACCTGTGGGTCCAGCACTTGGAAGGCTGAGGCAGAAGGATCATCTGAGCCCAGAAGGTCGAGGGTGCAGTAGCCGTGAGCATGTCACTGCCCTCCATCCTGGATGACAGAGTGAGACTCCAACTCAAAAACAAACTAAATAACTAAATAAAATAAATTATCAGTAGATAATGAGAGCGGGTGGAGAAAGGAGGAAGGATTGTTGGTAATGGTTTGCCTCTCTGAAGCATAGCTGGGTGCATCGTAGTTCCCTAAGGTGCTGGGCAGTGAAATCTTAATTCAATGTCCTGCAAGAACTGTACCCTGACAGTGGGTGGTAATATTAGTGAGTGCAGAATCCACGTTTCCTTTTGTCTTTTGACTGTGGGAGAGGAACGGTACATTTGGGGAGTTTTATTTTCTGACTCCTTCATTCTATTCAGATATTATTTTCACCTTGAACTTTTTCAATAAAATAAACCCATGTAACTGAGAGGTCATATAATGTTGTAAGGAAACAGAATATTTCTTTGGTAGCCTGTGATGATTAAATGTGAATTTATTTGTGATAAGCTTGCTGAAGGTTTATTCTGTCTCCAGGCATCTTATAGCAACGCACCGGAGAGCATCAGCTCTCATCTGAAGAGAAAAATGGAAAGGCTTACAGATACCACCTCTGTGGCAACCTGTCATAACAGGATCATTTCTTGACTTTCAAATGCAGCTCTTGTTTTCTTCTTGGTTATTTATACTGCACATCTGTGAGATAGAGTTTAAGATATGAAGAAAACTCTGCCTGGAGTTTTCTATCTGACCGGTTTCTCTATTTCTTTCATCTTTCGATTATGCAACTATATAATTAGCACTGATATGGTTTGAGAAAACAATAAATTAGGCATGGAATAAATGTATGCTATATCCTTAAATGCATGAATACATAAATACAATCGAGCAATCTATTGTAGGATATTCCTCAAATTAATCTCTATTAATGTTTTAATTCAAATTTTATTCATCTTGATCTTCTTCAAAATTAAATCCATTTCTAGTAAAATAAGTAATGAAGAAATTTGTAAAAATATGATTTATAATTATAAAAATGAAATGGAACATTCCCAAATACAAGAGATGAAAAAGGATACATCTTGATTTATGCACAAACTGGTGAAATCCAGCCTGTTTTGGCAACGTTATTTGCCTCAGTTTATGTATTCTCATAATGCTGTGAAGGTTAGATGAGTAATTCTTGTAATATGACAAGTGCAAGACATACCACATGTGTTAACACACAACAATAAACAATAGGGCTTGCTCTTCCTTTGAGCACACATATTCTATTATAGAGACCAAGTCACAGGGGACTAATGGCAAGAATACAGTAACAGCGAGTTGAATGAGTGAGTTGATCCTTATATCTTGATTACCAGTGCTGGTCCTTTTATTATTTATGATATTCATCAGGCCGATTAGAGCGTCTCACCGAGAATCCATGTTGCTGAATTCGACCTTTCATTCAGCAAACTTTCGGCAGCCCACATTTAGTGTGAGGTCCTATATTATGGGTTTCTGTTAGTCCTGGCATTGAATACAGGACCGGAAATGCATATATAAATGGGGCAATATAAGTATTTGATAAATAAAGGAAGGAATAAGGTGAACAGAAAAATTTGATTAAGCTGGAGTTTGCGTTGGCAGGGAAAAGAATCATGAAGACTCTTTTAGACCAAGCTAAGGGGCTTGTACCTGATCCTAAAGCTCCAGGTGTCTACTGAAGGTTTTCACACAGGCACTCTACTGATAGAGTTGTGTTTTAGCAGCATTGCTCTGGGGTAATGAAAGGGAAGAAAATAAATACTTGCAGTGGTCAAGGCAAGAGAACTCAAAGTACATATGAGTGATGGAGAAGGGTGGAAAGGAAGGGGAGAAATATCAAAAAGAAAAAATTTATAAAACTTGAGGGTAAGTCAAGGATGAGTCATTGAATTGATGATGTTATTGGATGGATGGTGGCGTCATTGCCATTGGAAAATCTGAACAGAAGACAGAATAGGATTGAAGTATGTTTTGATGTGAACATGAACCAATGTGACTCCAATTAAATATAGCTGAAAGATATGTCCAACATGACTGGAAGATGTGTGTGTGTGTGTGTGTGTGTGTGTGTGTGTGTGTGTGGTGTGGAGAGAGAGAGAGAGAGAGAGAAAAGAGAGAGAGAGAGAGAGGGGGGGAGGGAGGGAGGGGGGGAGAGAAAAGATTAAAGATTATCCGGGCGCGGTGTCTCAAACCTGTAATCCCAGCACTTTGGGAGGCCAACACGAGAGGATTGCCTGAGTCCAGGGGTTCACAACCAGCCTGGGCAACTTGGTGAGACCTCGTCTCTACAATAAATAACAAAATAAGCCAGGCATGGTAGCACATGCCTGTAGTTCCGGCTACTTGGAAGACTGAGGTGGAAGGACCGCCTGAGCCCAGCAGGTCTAGGCTGCGGTGGCTGTAAGCATGCCACTGCACTTCCAGCCTGGGCAACAGAGTGAGACTCCGACTCAAAAAAAAAAAAAGAAAATTGTTTTCTGTGTAAAGGGGTATATGTATGTCCACAAAGAGGGACGAATGTAGTCTTTTAAACCAGAGAATTATTACAATAATTATATGAAATACAGTGAGGAGAAGAATAAGCTGAGACCAGAATCATTTAAAAGATTTTAACATTTATTTATTATTTATTTAACTGACACATAATTGTACATATTAATGGAGTGCATAGTGATATTTTCATACATATAACATAGTGATCACTTTGGGGTAAATAACCCTTTCATTATCTCAAACATTAATCATCTCATTGTGTTGGGAACATTCAATATTTTCCTTCTAGCTATTTGAAACTACATTATATATTATTGTTAACTATAGTCATGATATAGTGCTACAGAGCACTAGAATTTATTCCTCCTATCTAGTTGTAATTTTGTATCCTTTAACAAATCTCTCCCTATCTCTCCCTTCCCCTTTTCTTTCCCAGCATGTAGTATCCTCTGCTCTACTTTTTACTTCTAGGAGATCAACTTTTTTTAGCTTCCACATATGAGTGGAAACATACGGTGTTTAACTTTCTGTTCCTGGATTATTTCATTTAACACATTATCCTCCAGTTCTATCCAAGTTTTGTGAACACGAGCAGTTCACATATAAAATGATGAAACAATGATTTGAGATATGGTAAAAGCAGGCAAAAAGAAATGTTATGAAATAGTAAAGAGTAGAGACTTTCAAGAAAAGAAATGATTTTACCTTCTTGATCCAAACAATAAGAGAACGACAGGGAATAAAAATAACCCATAGAGTGCGTCAAAAGAATATCTGTATATATTCATTTTTTATCTTGACTAGAACAGATTTAGTAGTTTCATGAGGTTCGAATACAAATGTCAGCAAATTGTTGAACACATGTTCATCTGGTATAGACTGCTTTTCTTTGAAGTTTTGCTGGTAAGGGGAGGAGGGGTCTGGAATAGGCAGAATAGAATGTTAGAACAAGTCTCAAGCAGGGAAGTCCATTTTTAAAAAAATCTCTTTTATCCTGATGGGAAAGTCTCTTCCATCTTAATTAAAAGCTTAGAAAAGAAACAGAGGGTATGTTTTTATACCCCAGAGGATTTGGATGCCCACATTCAAAGATACAAAAAAAAATACTTTATAGGAGTAAAAGAATAGCCAAGAAAAATGTAGGTTACAGAGGATATTTCTTGTAGATATTGTAATATTGTTTTCACACTTGAGATGAGAGAAAACAGTACTTTGAGTAGCACAAACTCTCCCTGTGGTTTTAGTATGTTTTCAGGAAATTCAAGCCATTGATTCTCTTTCTTAGTGACGCTCATTTAAAAGCCTAGTCCTTTTTAAAAAATACAGATATAGCAACTGCTGAAGCCTCAGAATAATCACTTCTTAGGGGCGCTCTCCTTGCCATATTCCATAATAACAAGGAAGCCCCCAAAGTCTTTTTAGAGCCCAAACGTGTCTCTGAGAGAAACTAACTCAAATCAAATAATCCTAGTCAATTTCATTCAGCAAAGTCAGCCCCAGCCAGGCAAGTCTCTGCAGAAACACAGCATGGTCTCCTTTCCTCATCTTTACACTGACACTAGTACTTAGTACTTAGAATATTCTCTGTGGATTAGCATGAATATATATTTTTTTCCCTACAGGTTGCTTCTTGTATTTATAAATGTTGGATCTGAAGATTCTCTTATGCAAAAATAAAGGATGTTTACTTCCCCCTAGGCCAGGTCTAGAAAGACAGAGTTATCAAAGGGCTCATTTGCAGAAGCGTCCACTAGCAATTAAGAGTTAAGGAATGAGTTCAAAGCAGAGAGGTATGTCAGAGCCACACAAAAACACCTCATACTTTCTGATTCTTCCTTTGAAAAGTTACCCAGGATAATGGCTCCTCATCACTTGTAATTTTGATAGACAATCCTCCTACTCATCCTTCTACCCGACACATCTCATGTATTAAATATCAAAACAGCAGGCTTTAGAGATAAAGACTTTGGAGAATACAATTTGAAAAGCCATAGATTTTGTAACATCAAGAGAGGTTTAAAAAAACAAAAACTCCTAACTCACACATACATAGTCCTTAACAGCACTTTGCCAGTGCTTAAACATATTTACCTAGTGAAACCTTGGACAAACTTTTGTTAAATACATTTCCATGTTGACTTTTTAGCCCTGGAAAGTGCATTTTGAAATTTAACTCATGTAGTGGAGGGTTATAAAAAAGATATGCTTGCAGAGTCTGCAAAACAAAAAATGGAACTGAGTTTTGGAGATCTGGTCCTAATTCTGGTTATTCAAGGGCAGTATCAGAAGAAGGGTTTGATCGGGAAACAAAAAAGAAGATATATCGCTCTCTCAATTTTCAAAACTCATTTTTCCAGGTTGAGTTAATGATCATTTTTGCCGGGTGAGAATTTGGATGCCACAGGAGATTGCTCAATCGCAATGCCACTTCAGAGCTCATTGTCATTCTGAATACATGCATTTCTTGAAGAGGAAATAACATGCTATTGAAGTGGAGAGATACATTTTACATCAATCCATTTTTACTGTGAGTTATAATCTGCTAGGCAATTTGTAGCATTATCTCACTTCATCTTTTGTGCAAATCTATTAACATTTTATTTCTCTTTTATAGGTTGATAAATTGAGGCTTAGAGGCATTCAGTAAATTGCCCAAAGACACAAAGCTACAGCATGTGAGGACCTCATTTAGGTGGTCTGAGCATTCAACCACAAAGCTATTGACAATTTGGACTACATAATTTTGTGGGTGTGTGGTAGCTGCTGCCCTTTGCACTGTAGAATGTGTTGCAACATCCCGACTCCACCTACTAGATGCTGATAGCAGTACTCCTCACCCTTCAAAGATGTGACAACTGGCATGTCTCCAGACATTGTCAAGTGTCTTCTGGGGGCAAAGCAGACCAGGTTAAAAATCATTGCACTAGTTCACTCATGTAGACCAATGGATATAATAGTGATTCCCTAAATAGGCTATCAAGAGGAAAAGTATCGTCATCCCCAAAGAACTTCTTGGTGCTGTGAATTCTCAACCCTACCTCAGATCTACAAAATCAGCATCTGTGGGACTGGACCCAGCAATCAATGTTTTTGTTTTGTTTTGTTTTGTTTGAGTTAGAGTCTCACTCTGCCGCCCAGACTGGGGTGCAGTGGCCGTTCCCAGCCACCGCAGCCTCGACCTGCTGGGCTCCGGCGATCCTTCCGCCTCAGCCTTCCAAGTAGCCGGAATTACAGGCATGCGCTACCACACCCAGCTGATTTTTTTATTTATTGTAGAGATGAGGTCTCGCTGCCCAGGCGGGTCTCGAACCCGCGGGCTCAGGCCCTCCAACTGGTTCTGATATTCACTCAATTAAGAGAAGCACTGTGTTAGAATTATGCTCAATAGCCATCTACACTAATGTTTGAAATAGAGGATGGAAAGAGGGAGAGAAAAAGGAAAAAGAAAATCAACTCAGTCCTCACAAAACTCCAGAAGTTGTTTGTCACCTTTAGAAAATATGTATTAGGTGAAATTAAGTCTCCAATTTATAGCTTTGTGTTTTGTGTTCTTTATCTGTGAACTAAAGTTCTGAGATGCATCACTTGAGAGATGTAAATAATCTTGGCTTGCATTTCAGCTTTCTTTTGACTGATGGACAAGCTGACTTGAAAAAAATGAGAAGTCTCTGAGTTATCTGATATTTCTTTGGAGATACAGTACTCACTGGCTAGAAAATTCTGTGCAAATTAAACACCTTGCATATCTCTCTTTAAGATGGACGACTGGTGCCTGAGGAAAGCAAAAGAGAAATAATTTCCAAATTTCTCCACAATGAAGGGATGACCCAGTTTGCATGGTTGGAGGGTATATGAGATTTTTGTTGCCACTGTAACAAACTACCACAAACTCAGTGGCTTAAACACACACACACACACACACACACACACACACACACACACACACACACACATTATTCTTTTACAGTTCTGAAGGTAAGAAGTCCAAAATGAGTCTTAAGGGGCTAAAATCAAGGGGTTAGCAGGGCTGGATCATTATAGAGATTCCAGGGAAGAATACTTTCCTTGACTTTTCCAAATTCTAGCATATAATTTGACTCATGGTCTCTTTCTCCATCTTCAGGACACATCATTCCATCTCTGCTCCCAATCAGATCTCCTTTCTTTTTTGATATTCATGTCTCCCTCTTATAAAGACCCATATGATAATGGAACCACCTGGATATACGGGGATGATCTTCCCATCTTGACACCCTCAACTTCATCACATCTGCAAAGGCCTTTGACATGTAGCTAACATATTCAGAAACCAGAAATTAAGAAATTAGTGTACCTTGGGATCCATTCTATCATAGAAGGTCAGTTTTCTTCTTTCCAGAAGTCACCATGAATCCACAGTCCAGCACCTGCAATTTTCATGATGGTCCAAGCTAGAGGTGATGCATTTTGCTCCTGAGTCAGGCCATATCTCAGGAAATTTAGATGCACCATCTCTTGTAAGAAGAACACCATGCTTCCCTTCTGCCACTGCATAGTAATACATTAAATGGAGATGGAGACTAGGAAGGATTTGCTTGCCTTATTGTCAGAAAGGCATATGAATGATGCCTTCCAAGGATTTGGTGATGATTATAATCGAAGATATTGATACAGAAGCCTCCATCCTAATCATAGCTATATCATTTACTATCCTAGGAAAAAGTGGTACAATCTCTCTGAACTTTCACTTTTTTTATAAAATGGAAATAAGAAGAGTCACTTCAGGATGTCATTGTAATGATCTGATGAACTAATGAATGAAAAATCTTTAAGACAGTGTCTGCAATATTGTAGGCACTCAATGAATGATAATAACATTTTGGGGAATTTAAATACCACCAGCTCAAGCTGTTGTGTCTTTGTTGTTTATTATTCATGATTTATTATTAGCAAACTATTTTCAAGTGCCTTCTAAGTGGTAAGTCTCTGACATAGAAATGGTAGCAAGTCTCAGTGACTGAATTCAACAGCTAAATTCTTAATTTAAAAAATCAGAGTAGATTTAATTAGCAAATATTCATTAACTAGTCATGTTCAATGGGCTTGTAATTGAATTGAGAGTAAAGGAAAATATGTGAACTGTTTTATTGTATCCATTGCATGTATCCAACAGCTGAGCTCCCAAGGGGCTTCTTTCTTGGAATTGTGTTTCCCATAGGAAGATTTGGGATGCATACTGTGCAATCAGTCTCCATTTAATCCTACAGACCACACCCACTAGAGAGTCAACATTTTGTATACCCTAGGTGCCGAAGGAATTATTTTTATTTTTATTATTTATTTATTTATTTTTATTTATTTATTTATTTTTTGAGTTGGAGTCTCACTCTGTCACCCAGACTGGAATGCAGTGGCCGCTCCCGGCCACCACAGCCTCGACCTGCTGGGCTCCGGCGATCCTTCCACCTCAGCCTTCCACGTAGCCGGAACCACAGATGTGCGCTACCACGCCCGGCTGATTTTTTGATTTATTGTAGAGACGAGGTCTCGCTGCCCAGGCGGGTCTTGAACCCGCGGGCTCAGGCAATCCCCTCACCTCAGCCTCCCAAAGGCGCGGGATTACAGGCTGAGCCACTGAACCCGGCTGAGGGAATTATTTTTAAAATAAAGGTTATACTTTTCCATTAATAAAGCAATGCATGTTCAAGGGAAACATCTATAAAATTATTATATGAGATTTCAAACCAGGAAAAGTGGGAACCAAAGGGAAGCCCAAACTTTACCTGTATGATGTCCACTTGTGTACCTAATCTTGAATTGTACCACACATGTTCAAAATAAAATATGTTTTTAAAATTATTATTGTTTTCTTATACTAAAGCAACATTGATCCATTAGTTTTCACTTTTTATTCTACTGATCATTTACATCATAAATCTCGTTCTTCGCACAATGTAGATGACATAAGTCCTCTAGAAGAAAAAAAAATAAAGAACTTATTGATAGCAAAATATGCTTGTGCGCATTTTTTGTCTTCTTTGTTAAATTATCGGATGATAAACCGGGCTCGGTGGCTCAGCCTGTAATCCCAGCGCTTTGGGAGGCTGAGGTGAGTGGATTACCTGAGTTTGCAGGTTTGAGACCTGCCTGGGCAACTTGACGAGACCTCATCTCTACAATAAATAAAAAAAATTAGCTGGGGGTGGTAGCGTGCGCCTGTAGTTCCAGCTACTTGGAAGGCTGAGGCAGAAGGATCACCGGAGCCCAACAGGTCGAGGCTGCAGTGGGTGGGAGCGGCCACTGCACTCCAGTCTGGGTGACAGAGTGAGATTCTGATTAAAAAAAAAAAAAATTATCGGATGATAAAGGACATTATAATACGCCTTTTTCAATGAAAAAATTATGACTTTTCTTATAGTGAGGCATTCTGCATTTTAAAAGGCATGTACCTTACCATAATACTATAAGAAAGGGATAGACAGTAGCCAGAAACTGCCAGGAGGGGGAAGGAGCACATAATATTAATAAGGATACCTGATCTCAAACCAGGCAAAATGGGGACCAAAGCGAGGCCCAAACTTTATCTGTATGATGACCACTTGCATGCCTAATCCTGAAATGTACCCCACATCTTTAAAATAAAATAAAATGTTTAAATTTTTTAAGTTAAAAAATAATGACCAGCCACAGTGGTTCAAGCCTGTCATCCCAGCACTTTGGGAGGCTGAGGTGAGGGGATTACCTGAGCCCATGGGTTTGAGAACAGCCTGGGCAACTTGGTGAGACCTCTTCTTTACAATGAATCAAAAAATCAGCCAGGCATGGTGGCGTGTTCCTGTAGTTCCAGCTTCTTGGAAGGCTGAGGTGGAAGGATCACCTGAGCCCAGCGGGTCAACGTTGGAGTGACCATGAGCACGTGTGCCACTGCACTCTAGCCTGGGCAATGGAGACTCCAACTCAAAAAAATAAAAATAAAAATAAAATAAATAATAAAAATAAAGAATAAAAAGCATGTATCTTGTACACGTAAGCATTTGAGACTGTTTTAGGTCAATAATATGCAACTAAGGACGCTAATATGCAATCTATTCATCAGTTTTAAAAGAAAATTGGAATTATGAAGCATTCTGTCTACTTCTTGACATCATCATCAGTAAATGTTGGTAAGTATTATTTCTAATTCAAACCCTTTAGAAACTGTTACTGTTTCTGAAGAAAAAAACAACAAAAAAATAAAAAAACTGCAAATGGATGATGGGATCTCTTTTTTAAATTCATATTTTTTCTCTTTTTATATTTTTCTTTATATTCAGGTAGAGAATTTTAATTGGTTAATTGTTTTGGTCATTATTGCCTTATGTATCTGCAACTTCAGCCATATGTTATTCTGAGAAAACATCTTTAATCCCTCATATGCATTGCTAACAGGACTCTTTTTATTTCTACCTACACAAAGATTTTCATTTTAACTTGTGGAAAATTTACATTCCTGATGCAGTGTTTTACTGCTAATCCACTTCTCTTGGCGTATTAGCATATCATTATAATAAAATATGCCATGGCTAAAAAGAAAGAAAGTAGGACTCAGCCCAAATTATAGGGAAGGAGAGAGAGAAAGAGAGAGAAAGGAAGAATAAGGCATGATTTGTGGACCACTGATAAAAATATGTCATAAAGCATAGTTATTATTAAATCATTTCCATGATATAAGGTCAAAATTAAAGGGAGGGGAGTATTTTGATGATTAAAACCATTAAGTGATGGAAATTCTAATCTAAGGAAGACGGTCACCATGCTGTATACTTCTTAAGTTGGCTAGAAACTTGAGAAGCATGATTCTGTCCAGTCATTCTTCACAGTCTATGAATTAGAAATGTCATAGCAAAATAAAAACTGTCTAAGTAAAGATTGATTTTTGCATAAACAGTTTTTCACCACTAGCTCATGTGTGTGTGTGTGTGTGTGTGTGTGTGTGTGTGTGTGTGTGTGTGTGTTTTGGTCTCTCTCATATGTTCATTTTATTCCTGCCACTACATATCATTACAGTGACATTATACTTATACACTGGTAAAAATCAAAGGATGGTATAGTTATTATTTTTGTCTAACATTCAAAATTATTTAAAAACCACTAAATTTAATTAACTGCAACTGTGCATACATTTTATATTTTTGAATGCTATCATATTACAATTTATTTGGTTATACATATAGAAATGTTTAAATTTATTTATCAGTTTACGTGTGTATATGCTTTCCAATTGAACACAGAACATATTTAAATTTGTTTCTTTTTATGTATTCACTACACATTTTGACTGAATACAATTTAAATATTAAGAAGATCTTAAATTTTTAATTGTATTGTATGATCCTTTAAATATGAAAAATATATAGTAATGTCATCATGAAATTTTGGAAGGGATATGTTGAAAGCAATTTCTCTTTTGAGGCATGTTTTAAATGTTGGGATCCCAAATAATGCAAAGATAAATATTTTAAACAGCCCCGTGCGAGTTTCTGCATTCTATTTTGAGAAATCTGATGGACAAGCTGGTAATTGCATTGGACATGGGCATTCAATCAACTCCAGCTGCAAGCTGTGCTTCAGTGATTCTCCAAGCACCATGATAATTAATCATCGACTTTCCTATAAGATAATACCCTTAAGGCCCCAGGAGACAACTAAGTATACATCAACTTCTTCCACAAAAGCATCCTTACTTTGAGAGCATAAACTTGTAATTGTATCTTCTTGAAGTTTACAAGTATGTCCTGTCAAAGGCCTCCTCCAAAGCAACGTTTCTTTTCTCCTTGGAGGAGAATCAAATTAATTACCATTCATTGCCACCCTGATGAGTCATATCCCTAACCTGTAGGGAGAAACCATCAGTTAAACTGTAGTTACACATTTCATTTAAGCCACACTCAATTTGTGTAGACCAGTTTTAGCATTTACCTTATTACAACCTATCTGAAATAAAAATATTATTTAAAGTTATTCTGGATGTGGTGATAAAAGCAGAGAAATGTAGAAAATAATGATAACAAGTTCTACACTGTCAGGAACAAGGAGATTCTTAGGAATGAGGTAGCTTGAGCACGTATGTCTAGATCCCAGCATTTAGTTGTAGGTCTCAGCAGGGTAAGGGAGGCCAACCAAATTAACAGTATTTCCAAATGAAACACTCTATCAAATTAGACAGGGAAATTGGAAAGCAAATTTCAACACTCAATATTCTGAAGAAATCCCCAAGTTGGGGAGACATATTTGCAAACTGATATCAAAAACAGGAGTGTGTTGAAACAGGTCAACTTTTTTTTTTCTTTTTCTTTTTTTTTAAGGTTATGAAAAGTTTATTTAAAAGCAAATTAGAAAGAGAAAGAGAAGGAAGAGTGAAGATTCACCTCCCCAAGGTGGGGGAAGGGGACCAAAGCCAGGAAGCATGGTGACAGCCATGGCTCAGAGAGCACATGGTCACACCAGTCTAGCAAGGCAATGGCCCCGAAACAGGTCAACTTTGACAAGCATGAATCTGCAAGCTTGTCCTTGAGGTCTCTTCTAGAACATAGCTCTTTCAATTTGTCAGGGTACCCTTTGATGTCAGCTGCATTTATCATGTCCATTGAATAATGGTTTCCCCTAAAGTACTAACTCTTTGTCAGGATTTGTGATGACCACTTTATTTATATTTGCTACTCACCTGGAAAGAAAGTTTCAGAAAAGTAGTTAGGACACTTTCCTCATGTTGACATTCACACAACCCAGTGAAATAGGGAAAGCACGCATCACCCTCATTCTATATAAATGAGGGATATATTAACTTCTGGATATGTATGGAGGCGAGAGGAAATGAGAGAAGGAAGGAGGGGAAAAAGAAAGGAGGAAGTAGCCGGGTTCGGTGGCTCAGCCTTAATTCCGCGACTTTGGAGGGCTGAGGTGAGAGGATTGCCTGAGCCCGCGGGTTCAAGACCTGCCCGGGGAACTTGGTGAGACCTCATCTCTACAATAAACCAAAAAATTAGCTGGGTGTGGTAGCGCGTGCCTGTAGTTCCGGCTACTCGGAAGGCTGAGGCGGAAGGATCGCCGGAGCCCAGCAGGTGGAGGCTGTGGTGGCCGGGAGCGGCCACTGCATCCAGTCTGGGCGACAGAGTGAGACTCCGACTCAAAAAAAAAGAAAGGAGGAAGTGAGGGAGAAGGAAGGGGAGGAAGGAAGAAAAGAAGGAAGGAGAGAAAAGATCAAAGGAAGATGGAAGAAAGGGAGGGAGGGAGAAAGAAAAAGAAGGAGGGAAAAATTGTGTGTGGGGGGAGAAATAGAGGAGAAAATAAAAAAAGGAAGAGGAAAGAAATAAAAAAATGGAAGGTGTGTCCAAAGAAGATGGAAGAAGTGAAGGGAAGGAGGAAGGGAGGGAGAGAGGGAGGAAGGAAATTCAGGAGGGAGAGAAGATGAAGTGATAAAAGTAAGTAGCGGGGAAGAAAGACATTTTTATGAGTTACCAATGGGTTCACCCTGATTGTGAAATTGAGACAAGGTGGAAATTTTGCTTTCTTGTCTACCGTAAGCATAGTGTTGCCAAAAAAACAAAGAAATAACTAATTACAGACATACAGGGAAGTGTGCTATTAAAAAGAAATTTTGCAAATTAGCCTGAATTCTGTCTGGGGTGGGAGAGCATTCATTTTCTGAGCTCAATGCAACAAAAGGACTTAGTAAATGATAGCAATTAGGTAACTGAAGCTCATAAATGGACACCTTACAACCTGTGATTATAATGATTGTTTAATGAAGAGCCAGCAGAAAGCCACTCTGGCAATCTGAAAGGAAAATGAGATGCTCAAAATGACACTGAAGCAGTAATCTACTAATGTGTTGATTTTCTCAGCAGAGGAAACAAGAGATGTGGAAAATAGCATAGATGATTCTAATAGTGGAATGAGCTACAGTTGGCTGTACACTTGAAGGACTAGTGGGAAAATAAAACAGAGGGACGAAAGGTGGACGCTCTTGTTCCAGCTCCTCTGTGTAACTAACTGGCTAAGTATTCCTGGAGATATCAGTACTTCCTTTACAACTTAATGGGTAAGTGCATGTACATATGAGGTCCTGCATAGTTGTAAGATGGAATTAGATACTGACATTTTGTCATACATGTAATGTGATCTTACTCCTAGAATTCCTTATTTGCTTCCTTCTCTTTCCTGCACTTTGCTACAGATCACACAGGTACTCATACACACACATATATACATGGCAACGATGTCACATTTATAGAACAGATACGTTCATTCTTTTAGCTTTTTATTTGAAAAGTTTCTCAGTCATTTCTCCATAAGAGATAAACAGATGGTCAATAAGAAAAAGGAAAGATGCTCAACATCATGTATGATTATGGAAATGGAAACTGAAGCCAAATAAGCAGCCACTTCATATGTACTAGAATGACTATAATCAAAGAAAGGGAAAATAACAAGTGTTGATGAGATGGAGAATAACTTGGAGCCCTTACATTGCTTGTGGGAATGCAAAATGACACTGCTGCTGTGGAAAGTAGTGTAGTAGTTCCTCAAAAAGTTAAACATAGAATTAGCACGTGATTCAGCAATTTCACTCCCAAGTGTATACCCTAAACAATAGAAAACAGGATACAAGAGATACTTGTATGCCAATGTTCATGAAAATATTATTCAACATAGCCAAAAGGTGGAAACAATTCAAATGCTCATCAACTAATAACTTAATAAACAAAATGTAATCTATCCATACAATGGAATATTATTCAGTCATCAAAATTAATGAAACATTGACACATACTATAGTATGGAAGAAAGTTGAAGACATTATGCTCAGTGAAGAAAGCCAGACACAAATATTAGATGATTCTGTTGATGTGAAATATCTAGAATAGACCAATACACAGAACAGAATAGATTGGTGACTGCCTGTAGTTAAAGAAGGGGGAGAATGAACAGGTCTGCCTAAAAGGTACATATTTTCTGTCTGGAATGATGAAGAAATTTTGGAAATAGAGTTAACGGGTGCCAAATATTGTGACTATATATATATATATTTTTGAGTTGGAGTCTCACGCTGTTGCCCAGACTGGAGCGCAGTGGCCACTCCCGGCCACCTCAGCCTCGACCTGCTGGGCTCCGGCAATCCTTTCGCCTCAGCCTTCCAAGTAGCCGGAATTGCAGGCGCGGGCTACCACGACCGGCTAATTTTTTGATTTATTGTAGAGATGAGGTCTCGCCTGCCCAGGCAGGCCTCGAACCCGCGGGCTCAAGCAATCCACTCACCTCAGCCTCCCAAAGGCGTGGGATTATAGGCTGATCTACCGAGCCCAGCTTGTGACTATATTTAATACTACTGATTTGTACAGTTCAACATGGTTAAAATGACAAATTTCACAGTATGTGCATTTTACCATATAAAAAACAGTAGACAGCCGGGCTCGGTGGCTCAGCCTGTAATCCCGCGCCTTTGGGAGGCTGAGGTGAGTGGATTGCCTGAACCCGCGGGTTCGAGACCCGCCTGGGCAGCGAGACCTCATCTCTACAATAAAGCAAAAAATCAGCCGGGCGTGGTAGCGCGTGTCTGTAATTCCGGCTACTCGGAAGGCTGAGGCGGAAGGATCGCCGGAGCCCAGCAGGTCGAGGCTGCGGTGGCCGGAAGCGGCCACTGCACTCCAGTCTGGGCGACAGAGTGAGACTCCAACTCAAAAAAAAAAAAAAAAAAACAGTAGAAAATTTCCTCAGTCCTATTAAATGTTAGCAATTAATAAAGCTTATTAGAAAATCAGATGCTAAAATTGCTTTCTGAGAATTCCTGACAAAATTTTGGACTACTTTTACCAAGATTAAAAAGTCTATCTCTCTAACAATATCTATCTCTCTAATAATATCTTTAATCCTTGTTTAGTTAAAAATTTTTGTTCAACACAAATAAGTATATGGAACCGTCTGGTGCTTGAATGATCAATTATCATCTCCTCTACTATCCCTTATAAAATTCTCAACTGTATAATTTTGTGTTGAAGCAAGATATTACCAGTTAGGTTTATAATCATTGTGTTGGTTTTTCAACTTTATTTCATGCCTCAGCAAATGACTTAAGAAAAAAGTCAATATGATAACCTAACTATATGTTAAGATATCTTTTTGCAAGCACCATACCAAATATAAAAATAAAAAAGTAAATGGGACTATGGTGTTTTAAAAAAGGGGAACAACTATGGTGTTTTAAAGAAGGGGAACAATGCCGGGCTCGGTGGTTCAGCCTGTAATCCCACGCCTTTGGGATGCTGAGGTGAGTGGATTGCCTGAGCCTGCGGGTTCGAGACCCGCCTGGGCAGGCGAGATGTCATCTCTATAATAAATCAAAAAATTAGCCGGGCGTGGTAGCCCGCGCCTGTAATTCCGGCTACTCGGAAGGCTGAGGCGGAAGGATTGCCGGAGCCCAGCAGGTCGAGGCTGCGGTGGCTGGCAGCGGCCACTGCACTCCAGTCTGGGAGACAGAGTGAGACTCCAACTCAAAAAAAAAAAAAAGGGAACAAATCATTAAACAAAAGTGTTCATGCAATGACAAAGGGTTATCAATGTAAACCTAAAATAAAAAGATATCTATCAAAAGTATATAAATGCTCCTCTTTTTCTATAT
This sequence comes from Cephalopachus bancanus, assembly GCA_027257055.1. Lineage (NCBI taxonomy): Eukaryota > Metazoa > Chordata > Mammalia > Primates > Tarsiidae > Cephalopachus > Cephalopachus bancanus. The sequence continues at coordinate 52,191 of JAPVLO010001116.1, read as the reverse complement.
GTTTCAATTACAGATTTTTGTGTGCCAATAATTTGAAGTCACAGAGTGGGCTTCAAAATAATTCAAATTTTCATGCCTTGTCCAACTTTAAATCTTATGAGACTCTTACCAGCTATTTAATGTCTTTCTAGGTTTTAATAACATAGTTCATAAGTGGGAGTGAATGATAATTGATCTACCTATTTCTCAAAGTTTTGGGGAAGGTCAAAAATGATAATTTAGTTATAGGTATCTTATAAACTATAAAGTAGCATGAAATAAAAAACGTTCATGGTTAATAGCATAAAATTCAACCCAGAGGACAAAGAGTTCAAAAAGTGAAGAAAAAAAAATTTCTAAGAGAAAGTTTCTCCCGACCTAGAGGTGACAGATTCTCTGGACTCAGATATGTCTAGAGATGGGAAGGACAGTTGCTGATATCAGTTACATTATTCCCATTCTGGGCTGAGTGTGATGTTGTGGAACCCCCTCAAACCTATCAGTGGCATTGCTCTTACCTGTCTGTATCGGCTTTACTAAAAACAGGAGAAATGTTTGTCAGCTGTTGTCAACACAGAGGTATGATCTGAGGATTCAAAATCCTCTTTCCTAGAACACTCTGCACCATTCTAAATTCCTAAGGGAGAAGAAGATTTAACTTCTAGTTCCCACAAAATACAACGAAGAAGAATGGCAAATTGATGGGTTGGATTGTGCTTCCGAAAATACATGTGTTGATATACTAAACCCTAGGACCTCAGAATGTGACCTTATTTGAAAATAAGGTTTTTGCAGATGTGATTAGTGAAGATAGGGCCATCTTGGGGATAGGGAGGAATCTTAATCCAATATGAGTGGTGACCTTACAAGAAGGGAAAAGACATACAGACACACAGGCACACAGAGAAGACCACATGAAGACAGAGATTGGAGTAATGTAGCCACAAGCCAAAAAACACCGATTGCCAGTCATCTCCAGAAACTGAGAGACATGGAATCGATTCTCCTCTTGAGCCTTCAGAGAGAGCGTAGCTCTGTCAACTCTTTGATTTTGTATTTCTGGCCTTCAGAACTGTGAGAGAATAAATGTCTTGTTTTAAGTTGCCCAGTGTGTAGTACTTTGTCAGTTCAGCCCTAGAAACAAATAGGGGATGTTTCTTTTTTATTATAGGATACCTTGAAGTAGAGTAACTAACTCCCATCTGGAAGTCTCAGCTCTGCCTTGAAGATAAAGAAAGACAGCTCTTTCTGCAAAGGATAGGTGCTGCCCGACATGCTACTGCACCTGGTCCAGATGAAATTCCCACTAGGTCCAGGCTCCCTGAAAGACACTGAAGATACTGTGCTCAGGAAAGGAAGTCAGACACAGAAGAACAAATATTGGATGATTCCACTGATATGAAATATATAGAAGAGGCCAATTCACAGAGACAAAAAGTAGATTGGTGCTTCTGTGGGGCTCTACGAAGACCAAGAGAGAGAGCTTTATGGACTACTGATGTTCACCCAGGACTGTCCAGAGATAAATGATAGTTGATCCAAAGTCACACTTTGTGCCATTTACATATTCATGGGAGTTTCCATTTGCCCCAAAGATAATATGTCCATGTGTTTAGATACAGAAGGCAACTCCAGGCTTTTCCTGAAAAATCTGTTAACGGTGGCTCAGCCTGTAATCCCACGCTTTGGGAGGCCTAGGTGAGTGAATTGCCTGAGCCTGCGGGTTTGAGACCCTCCTGGGCAACTTGACGAGACCTCATCTCTACAATAAATAAAAAAATTAGCTGGGCGTGGTAGCACGCGCTTGTAGTTCCAGCTACTTGGAAGGCTGAGGCGGAAGGATCGCCAGAGCCTAGCAGGTGGAGGCTGTGGCGGCAAGAAGCATGCCACTGCACTCCAGTCTGGCTGACAGAGTGAGATTCCAACTCAAAAAAAACAAAAAACATTGTGTATTTCAATAGACTCATTCCTGCATGAAGACACCTTGTGTCCTTAAAGAATAGTCCAAACAAGTACTTTTAGGCCAACACCACCATGAGGAACTAAACTGAGTTGCAAATACAAGAAACAAAATATGCCTTTTGTCTTTTTATTCCTTTGTTCAATTATTTTCAAAGTACATAATTAATGTATTTCATTTGCAATCAATAAAAGTCACAAAGAAAAAATTAAGCTCCTGCTTCCACCAGTCTTTCTCCTTCCTCATCTTTGCTGCCGGAAGTAACCCACATGAACAGCCTTCTGGTATTTTTATTGGAGAAACACTTCTACATTTCTGTAGAGATTGTCATACGTCCTAAGTCATCTGTCTTTATTTTGTACTAATGCACAATTTATCCCCAAACTCGTCATACTTGTGGTCAAAAACTTTGGAATAGTCTTAGGTTTCTTGGATTTCTTTAAATCATGTTCCGAAAATGAATTTTCCCCTCTAAAGTTCTAGAAAAGGGGTGGGCATACTTTTTTCTGCAAAGCACCAGATAGTAAATATTTTCACCCTTTGAGGCCTTAGGGTCTCTTTCATGGTTACAAAAATAGGTTTTTTGGGCACACAAGCAGCCAAAGGCATTGTATAAACAAATAGTCAAGGATATGTTCTAAGAAAACTTTACTTAAAACAAATAAGGGGCCAGATTTGGCCTGAGAGCCATAGTGTGCCAACTTCTGCCTTAACATTTACATATTTTAACTGTAAACCAATGTTAAAGTCTTAGCCTTAGGTATCTGGGATAATATAAAATAATTTTGCAAAAAAAACACCTAATAATTAGGGAAATTCAAATTTAAACCACAATGAGATACCACTTTATACCCACTAAGATGACTATTATCCTCAAACTGGAAAATAAAAAGTACTGGTTAGAATGCAGGAAAATTGGATTTCTCGTACATTGCTGGTGGGAACATAAATTGTTCAGTCACTATGAAAAACATCATGATGGCTCCTCAAAAAGTTAAACATGATGCAGCAAATCTACTTCTGGGAACATCCCCAAAGTAATTGAACGCAGGAACTCAAAGAAGTAGTTGTACATCCTTATTTATTGCAGTGATCTTTAAATAGCCAAAACTGAAAGCAACTCAAGTGTCCATTAATGGTTGAGTAAAGTAAACAAAATGTAGTACATCCATACAATGGAATATTATTCAACCATAAAAAGAAAGGTAATTCTGTCACATGCTGCAACATGGTGAACTTCAGGACATTATGCTGAGTGATACAAGTCAGTCACAAGATTACAAATACTGTATGATTTCACTTATGCAAGGTACCTAGAATAGTCAAGTGCATAGAATCAGAAAATGGAATGGTGATTACCAGGAGCTGGAGGAGAAGAGAATGGGTAATCACTAGTGTAAAGTTTCAGTTTTACAAGACTAAAAATGTTCTAGAGATGGAAGGTGCTGATGGTTGCACAACAATATGAATGTACTGTACTTAATACCATCAAATTCTACCTTTAAAAAGATCAATTTTGTGTTAGGCATATTTTACCACAATTAAAAAAGACAATGCAATTAAAAAATTAAGACAGACCCGAAATTAAAAAGATTACAAGTTAATCTATGCTCACAGTGTATTGGATGTATTCTTGGGGGACACTACGGGTTCAGCAGTTTCCTCTTAAAAGGAGTTGAAAGAATATTTCCAAGTCAGCATATTTCTCACTGACTAATTCTCTATTTACATCTGAAGTCTGACTGGTAGCACTCTCTCCCCCAGTGACTACAAACATGTGCTCTTCGAAGCAACTCTGAGTGTACAGCTATGAACTGGCGAAGGGGATTGACTGAACCCCATTATGTGGAACCTTCCGTCCCCAGCATCCCCCCCCCACAAAGAGACATTTTATGGAGCCACAATTTGCATGCATCTTACATATTTAAATTACTATTCAATTGAGGGGGAAAACTTCAATGGAGTAACAGCCATAAAAGAAAGAAAAATTTAGACCTGTAATCATCAAGAATTGTTAAGATTACCTGATACAGAAAGCAACAATGGGCTTTTCCTGAAAATATTTTCTTCTTTGTGTTTCCTTCTCTTCATCATTATCATATAAGTTTGTCATGTGTGCAAAACAAACATTTAAAATAGGGATGTGACTCCAGTATTTTATCTTTCATTCTTATAGCACAGATTTTTCCCAAAAGACACAGTTGTGTCAGAAACAGAAAGAGAACAATCATCTGGTAAATAGTTGCATTCAAGTATTTCAAATATGTTACATGAGAGAAAGGAGGTTGATGACTTGTTAGTGTAAGTTGATTTGTAGAATTGTAAAGAATTGAGTTTTATGGCAAAGTATGAAACGTAAATCTGATTTTGCAGTATATGTATAACTAGGAAGTACAGAAATCTCTGACCAGTGACCTTTTAATAAGTTGTGCCTTTATGGAAGATGCCTAGTAAGACTGGGGGAGGGTGTTTGTGTGTGGGTGTGTGTGTGTGTGATCACTAAAGTTACTCAGATTATTTTACAAAAATGAGACCTGAAAAAAAGACACCTTAATTTTCTCTTTATTTTATTTTTTATCTTTGGCTCATAGTTTCTCAATAACTTAATACGTAACTGTCAGATAATTAAAGAAAATGTGTTTGAAGTTCACTTTGGTTTGCCTAAGTCAACAGAACCTAACACTGCAAATCTAGCCTTTCCTCAAAAATTGCTGTGATGGGTTAAATCCTGCCCCCATCCCCATTTATATGTTAAAGTCTTAATCCCCAGTACCTGGGAGTGTGACTTTATTTGGATCCAGGGAAAGAAATTAAATGAGACCATTAGGGTAGGCTCTAATCCAAAGTAACTTGTTTTTTTTTTTATAAAAAGGGGAAATTTGGACAGAAAAATAGACATAGAGGGACGACCATAAGAGGACACAAGAAGAGAATGGCTATCTATAAGTAGAGGAGAGAAACCTCAGAAGAAACCAATCCTGTTAAAATCTTGATCTTAGACTTTCAGTCTCCAGTACTGAGAGAAAATGCATGTCTGTTGTTTAAGCCCTCCCGGTCTGTGTTTGTTATGCAGCCTGAGCAAACTAATATACCTTCTGTTTTGCTCTTTAGGGTAACGCTACATGTAAAAACGTATGTTTCTAGGGGAAAGAAAGCACACATTCATAGCACCTTCACACACACAAACATGTACACACAAACTTGCTCACTCAGATATACTCATACTCACACACATTCACATCTAGAATCATAAGCACACACATTTGCACCCTCATAAAAACCAACACATACAACCTGCACACAAACACATCATGCATGGTTCCTTCCTGCTTTAGGGAAGGACTACACTGGAAGCTAGCTATAAGACACAAGGGGAGTGTGCTCCTCCTTATTTTGTTTCTTTTTCTCTTTTTAAAAAATTAACTAGATGTAAGCTTAAATTTATAATCCCAAAGAGAAAGACAAATATTTCAGAACTTAGTACAAACAAAACACTTTTAACCGGAAAAATAAAAATTCCAGTATACATTTCAGCGTGCTTTCAAATCCTTTGATAAAATTGCAGAATCCTTTCCAGGGGCTGAGAACATTGATGTGATTCACAAACCACTGCAGTAGCCATCTCTAATTCTCTCCACACAATTACTGCTAACACGCTGGGTGAATGCAAATTAACAAATGAAAAAGATACCACGAAAACTTTACATCAGACTTGGCTCCAACTCTTCCTGTAGGGGATGCTCCTGCACTCTCTAGAATTATCAAGCTTCAAAAAAATATGTGAAAAGTCAGAAAATAGACTGGATTTCTGCCCTTGGTAATTCAGGTGAAAACAATTAGAAGTATAATTAAGGATGCTATCTGGGTTTTTATGACATATTCTATTCAAGACTTTGAAGTTAAATGTGTTTTAAAGAACATTCTTTGACTTTTCTGTTTTTATTCATAAAGCCATTTTTTCGGAAAGCATAAGTTAAATGATATTGCATTGATAATTATAATGTCAGTTTAATTTTAAAATGCCCCCACAGGTGCCCTCTGGCATGCATAGCTATGTGTGCTAACATCCTAGGCCACTAATAATGAGCTAACTAGGTAAAACTTGGGTTATTTATTTAGAATTGAAAATATTAAAAGGAAATATAAAAATGCAGAATAAATAGGAAGGTTCTGACATGCAATATAAACTTAGGATATGAAAAAAGAAACAAGTGCACTAAATACACTGATATGCTTCTATTCATTTGAAAATTCTTCTCTAATGGGGAAAGAAGTCTGTAAATTTACTTGGTGGAGATAATTTTGCGTCATTGAAATTACCTCCTTTCTATTATTCAGTTCTTGTTCTCACATCAATGATCTAGAATCTCTTTTAAAATTTAAATTTTATGAAACAAAGTATGCTGTCATTACAATTCAATCTGGGATTTGGGGCATATATATATGCATACATATAATATACATATATATGCCTTTAGAGACATACATACACATATAAACTCATGAGTATATACACAAGTAAATGATAATTATGCAATTCCATGTAGTTCTTAACTATAATCAAAGACGACTAGTTAACAACTTACTTTTTATTCATACCCCAAAATACTCAGACATCTTCATTACCAATATACTAGAACCAAAAGATTATTTGCAATTAAATAATTCTTTAGATTGGGTATTCTTCCACTAGGAAATGATTAACCAATAAAGAAACCATAGATATGTTTGTGTGCATGTTGAGCTAAGGTTGCATGTACACACAGGTATTTGACATTGTATGAAATTTGTGATCAATCAAAATCTCAGTGATATGTTCGAAATCTGCTATAGCATCAAGAAAGGGAAGATGGAGAACAGCACAACAATGAAGCACAATAAATGATGTGTTGGGAAGAGCATAGTACAGCAGACTTGCTTGGAGGCAGTAGATAGAATTATACTCTACAGAGTCATGGCAGGGTAAAAAGAGAGAAAATGGTTGAGTTTGGCAAACTTATGTATTTGTAAATCAAGAGTGTTAAAGATTATTTTGTTATTTTTGTCTGAACTAGCTTTTCTCTAATTAATACCAAAAGTAATCATTTTTTAGTATATTATTTATTCCAAGCCTTCTATTATTGCTTTGACTGCACTATTTCATTTTCATTCCCTTATATTATTTTCTTTCCCCTGCTTATTTTGGGTTTGACTTACTCTTCTTCTTCTAGTTTCTTAAAATAGAAACTGGGCTCACTAATTTAATACTTTTGTTGTTTTTTCATATAGTCATTCAGAGCCATACATTTCTAAGTACTCCTTTATTATTATCCTACGAATTTGATACATTGTGCTCTCATTTTGCTCAAATTACTTTCTGATTTTCTTTTTGTTTTCTTATTTGACTCCCTCATCGATAATTTACAAGTGTGTCATTTAGTTTTCAATATTTGTGAATTTTCCAGGTATGTTTCAATTGTTGATTATAATTTGGTGCCACTGTAGTCAGAGAATTAAAGAAAACATGATTTTAGGCCTAAAATAGTCTAACCTAGTAAACATGCCTGTGTCTATTTGATCACTTATATGTATCCTAAAAGTGAGCTCAATACTTACAGGAAACAAGAATATTTAGCACTAAATAGGGTAAATTTTACAATGTCTGACATCCAAACAAAAACTTCTAGTCATAGGAAACAGTACAAGATCTAGCAATCAAGCTAGCAAACTCATCATAGAAAAGGTGCTACATACCTCCTTGCTGAATAGCACTACAGTCACCTTCAAAGCACTCTCCTTGGGAAGATGTGCACTGATGCCAGTGCCTAGTCCACCTGTCAAAGCAGTTTTAGAACTCTTTTTCAGGAATGACCATCAGAACTGTCGCCATATTACCCCTGATGTTGTGAATGCCATCAAAATTCTAACTTTCAATATTTCCTTCATCCTCAGGTAAAGAAAAAAGTCATTGTGAGTGCCTAGTCGCCAGAAAACAACTAGGCAGGCAGACAGAGTGGTTCTAAAGTAACAAATTGAGAGGACATAGCTAGTAAACAGTTCAGCAGATAGACAGGGTGGGTTTCCAGTAACAAAGTAATAGATTTCCTGCTGCTGAGATTGAAAAACAACTAATCAGCTCACAACTAATGCTAGCTGATCAGCTCAATTTTAGGGCTATATAAGCACTAGGTTTCAGTTTCAAATTGGCAACCTCCTTGGGTACTCTCCCACTGGGAGCTTTTCTGTCCTCTCAATAAGTCCTGCTTTCTCAACTTTCCAGCCATCTGTGTCCTTCATTCCTCCTGGGCAAGAACCCTGACCTGAAGAGTTGCAGAAGATTATCAGAATCAAGAGTCATGCACCTTGGAGGCTGGCTTGCCAGCTGACAGAGCTGGCTGAACTGGGACAGCTGCTGGCAGAAAGCGAGACTCTGAAGCTAAGACACTTCTGGGGGCTGCAACACTCTCAGGGCTTGGTTTACCAGTCCATTAGAGCCAACACTTCTGGGGCTGGGCTGGCTGACCCATTGAGCTGACACTCTTGAAGCCCAGGCTGACCTGAAAAAATCTGTATCAGTTTTGGTGCCCAAAGTGTGGCTTGACAGAAGGGCGTGCTAAAGTGGACCTATCTCTTTACTTTCATTTCTGAGGACCCTTGTCCTCAAGTTTTTTTTAACTTTCTCTAAAGAACAAATTACTGGATCTTTGCCAGCCAGTTAAAAATGAACAGCGTGGTTGCTGGTCTACAATATGCAAAGGTCAGGCTTGCTGGAGAGGACCTGATTAATCCCCGATCATCCTTGGGTGTTGGGAATGTTGGCCCTGTTCCTGTCCAGTTTCCTTTCACAGAGGTTTAGCCGTCACATGGAATTGAAAGAAGTGTGGGAGTAATTAAGGGCATCTGGCCAATGTTACACCTTGGCGTTACCCAAAGGCTCCCAGGCTGACCCCATTTCCAGACTGCCTTTTGGGTGTCAGCAGAAAGCTTTCAGTCTTTCCTATCACACCTTTTTCCCAGCCTTTTCCATCACATTTCTTTCTCTTCAGGATCACCGTTGACTACTGTCCCCACTTGGTGTTTGATGACGTGGATGTTTTTGTAGCTTAGGGAGCTGGCGTTACCAGGCAGAGTTGGTACCTGGCTTGATGATTATTGAAAAATAGCTCAGGTGTTGCACCAAAAGGTAGGAAGTTTTGGTTTCATTTTTCCATCATGTTAGGAAGTAGTATAACTGGCGAATATGAGAAACTGTTTTATGCAAGGAATTTCCTTTTGGAAGACATCTTGTTAAGGGAGGTCACTACATTTGGGGACTCTATGGATAGACAAATGTCAAATGAATGTGGACTCTCCCTTCTGAGGACATTTTGCCAGCTCTGCCTAAGAACTTAGATACCTCGCATGCTGGCAACACAGACTTTATGGTGAAATGCCTGGCTGACTGGGTTTAGGCTTTTTGGAAGATGCCAGTGACTGTCTTGATTACCCTGTGCTGGCACTTTTATGTCTCCATATTTGTGGGCCTTGTTAGGAAAGTAATCTGATTGCTGTAACCTGGCTCAAACTGTCTACTGGCCAGAGGTTCACAGAAAGTCCCAGGAAAGCTTCCCATCCTTGTCAGAATCTCATTCCTAAACCCAAATGTTCCTAGGCCTTTTTGAAGACCTAGTCTGGTAAAGGGGAATGCTAGGTTTGAGGAATCCAGAGGCACAGTCGACAGTGCGTAGGACAGGTATTAATGTGTAGGTAAGCATGACTATTCCTACTGACTGGGTCCCTACTGCTATACTTGGGTGAAGGTCATGCTGGCATCCAAGGGGATACCATAAGTGGAGAAGAACTGGAAAGTGAGGGGACACTCTCCTTTCTTCTATCCTTATTCATGCACATTGGTTGAAGGAAGGAAAGCTTAGGGATGCCTTTCTTCCACCTCTCTCCCTTGCAGATAGGTAATGGGTCATCTGACTATCTGCAGAGTACACTCCTCAAAAGTGTATCCTGGGACACAGAATTCCTTTAATCCTCAGACTTTAAACAGCATCTTCAATTCTTTTGTGCCCAAGCATGGCCAAATTATAAGTTACAAAATGCAAAAACCTGGCCTCCAGAGGGAAGTATTGATTACAATAGTCTTGTAGCTAGACAATTTTTGTAGATGCCAGGAAAAATGGTATGAGGTCCCATATGTGTAGTCTTTCTTCATGTTATGAGAAAATCTGGACTTTTTGCTGTAGGATTCATTCAGCCCTCTTAGTAGTCATATCAAGGGGTGGTCCCAATGGACTGGGGATGCCAACCCCAGAGGTACCACTGGGGGAGGCATCCATTCATGAGGTCACTCCACCGGGTCCATCTTGCCTCCCTTATTCAGGTCCTCCTTGTACTTCAAACTGTTCCCACTCTAAAAACCCTCGTTCTAGAAAAACCCAGGTATTGCTTATGCCCCTACAAGAGATGCTTGGTGAATATGGCCCTAATAAGGTACATGTACCCTTTTCCCTATGGAGCTTGCCACAAATTAAGGAAGACCTTGGCAGGTTCTCAGATTATCCTTTCCAGAATTTAATGCAAGTATTTGAGCTCTCCTGGAAGTATGCTATGCTGCTCTTAGGTCACACCCTAACGACCACAGAGAAATAAGCAGCCCTGCAAGTGGCAGAGAAGTTTGGAGATGAGCTTTGCATTTCATATAGTGCCAGAGAAAGGGAGGAGCCCTATGCAATAGTCATGTCTGTAGTACCATTGGAAGACCCTAAATGGGACCTTGGTAATGAAGAATGGAGGAAAAAACATTTCCTGGTGTGCATACTGGAAGGCTTGAGGAAAACCAAAACTAAACCTCAATTGTTGTAAGTTAGCCATGATAGACCAGGGAGCCAATGAGAATCCCTTAGCTTTTCTGGAAAGGCTAAGAGAGGTTTTGGTTAAGCACACCTCCCTAGACCCTGAATCAGTCAAAGAGCAACTAATTTTTTTTTTTGAGTTGGAGTCTCACTCTGTCACCCAGACTGGAGTGCAGCAGCCGCTCCCAGCCACCGCAGCCTCGACCTTCTGGGCTCCGGCGATCCTTCCGCCTCAGCCTTCCAAGTGGCTGGAACTACAGGCGTGCGCTACCACGCCCAGTTAATTTTTTGATTTATTGTAGAGATGAGGTCTCCCCAAGTTGCCCAGGCGGGTCTCGAACCCGCGGGCTCAGGCAATCCACTCACCTCAGCCTCCCAAAGCACTGGGATTACAGGCTGAGCCACCGAACCTGTATAGGGCAACTAATTTTAAAAGACAAGTTCATTACTCAGGCAGCTCCAGATATCAGAAGGAAGCTGCAGAAGCAGACCATAGGACCAGACAGTACTCTAAAGAATCTCCTGAATGTGGCCACCTTTGCTTTTTATAACAAGGATCAGGAGGAGGCTCAGGAAAAGAGGGGAGACACAAGACAAAGGCAAGAGATCTAGTAGCTGCCTTACAGGTGTATACATCCCAGAATTCCCAAGGTATACCTGCTAAGTGTTATGGATGCAGCAAGTCAAGACATTAAAGAAGTAATAAGGTGCCAACATGAAAGACTGCAGAACCAGAGGGACAAAGGAGGCATCTCAATTGGCAGTCACTGTTAGCAACAAAACTCCAATAGCCCATCAGAGATCTGTTAATAACAGAGTTACTTAGGCGATGATGTCTGTTGCCATAGGTACAATCTGCAGGGGCACTAGAAGCCTGGTTGCCTCAAAGAGGCCTAAAACTCCAGGACCTGGTCCACTGTGCAGGCCAGAGAGCCATTGGAAAGCAGGTACGCTATCTTAAGAGAGGCGAGAACATCTAACTCAGGAATTATGGCCACTAAAGAGGCCTGGAAACCTGCCACAGTGCCTGGCACAGTTCACCATCACCCCAACCATCTCCAGGTGAATATTAGGGTGCTGGAACCTAAATTCATACCTGAATTAACACAGGTGTTAGCCATTTTATCCTAGCCATCCATGTTGGAATATACAGAGAATTGCTAGCGGTAATTCAAATCAATGTATACGTTTATATGGAAAGGCAGAAGTCAGAGAGGACTTAAAGGAAACTCCCTTTAGAAAACCCAGACTAGCTTCTCTTTACTAATGGAAATTCACTTGTGAAGTAAGTGATCCGTAAGGCAGGGTACACAGTAGTCACTTTCAATGACACCCATTGAAAATGTACCTGTTTTCTCAATACAAGCACTCAAGTAGTTGAATTAATTGCTTGTACAAGGGACCTCAAATTAAGTAAAGGGAAGTCAGTAAATATCTATATTGACTCCAAGTATGCCTTTTTAGTCCTTTACGCCCATACTACTGTTTGGAAAGAAAGACATTTCCTTACAACTAATGGATCCCCTATTAAATAGCATCAGAAGATTGTCAAACTATTGTCTTCAGTCTTCCTCCCTTAGGAAGTGGCAGTAATACATTGCAAAGATCATCAGAAGGGGGTAGATGAAATACCCAAAGGAAATAGAGTAGCAGATCGAACAGCCAAGTTAATAGCAAGGGAGACCCAGATTTCTGATTCATTTAAGGCCCCTCTGATTTGGGAGGGCCCGTCGAATGAAATAAAAACCCAATATTCTCCCACAGAGTTAGAATAGGCTATGTCTCAGTGATACATTTTTCAGCTTCCAGATGGCTACAATAGGAGGATGGTAAACTTCATCCGCTGACCTCCTGCCTACAGAAGGTTCTTAAAATCCTCCATCAGATCTTTCACCTCAGAAGAGATACAACTTTCCAAATAACGCAAAGGCTGTTTTCAGGTACAAATCTATGGGAAACAATCAAGCTGGTTGTTAAAGCTCGTGAGATTTGCCTTGCAAATAACCCCTCAATGGCAATTCTTCCTCCTAAAATGCAAAGAAAGGGAAGTTAATCAGAGAAGGACTGGAAGATAGACTTTATGCATATGCCAAAAGTAAGAGGCATTCAGTATCTCCTAGTAAGTGTTACCTTCACTAACTGGGTAGAAGCATTTCCGTGCCAGACAGAGAAAGCTTCTGAATTAATAAAAGCATTGCTCAATGAAATAATCCCTCACTTTGGATTATTTAAGTACCTCCAGAGTGACAATGGCCCCTCATTCAAAGTGGCTGTCTACGTATGTTTGTTGCAGCTCTATTCACAATAGCAAAAACATGGAACCAACCATGCTGCCCATTGAAGCTGGACCAGATTAAAAAATGTGGTACATATACACAATGGAATATTACGCAGTAATAAAGAAGGACAAATATGTGAACTTCACAGCAACTTGGATGGATTTAGAGTCGATCATACTCAGTGATCTATCACAGAAACAAAGAACAGAGTACCATATGTTCTCACTCATAAGCGGACCTTGAACAATTATCATAATACTCTAGGAAAGGGATTGGTTGTAGTGGGAAACTGCCAAGGGAGGGGGATGGGATTGGCAACTGAGGGAAACTGCTAGGGGAGGGAGGGGCACACCTCATCAACAAGGGTACCTGCATAATCTACGTTTGTATACCTAACCCTGAATTGTACCCCACATCTTTAAAAAAAAAATTAAAAAAAAAAAAATTAAGACAACAACAGCAAAAAGCAGCTGTCAACAGTGGATCTCAAAGGTGTTACATATACAATATAATCTGCATTGTGCTTGGCAATCACATTCCTCAGGGAAAGTAAAGAAAATGAATGAAATCAAAAGGCGCCACAAAAAGCTGTCACAAGAGACTCATCTCCCTTAGTTCACTCTCCTTCCCATTGCCCTACTACGTATTATAAATACTCCATCAAAACTGAGGCTAAGCCCCTCTGAAATATTATATGGAACTCAGGAGACTTAGTATGGTGAAGGCCCTTCTCTCTCTACCACTTGTCTTGGGACCAGAGTAGGAGGGACCCTGCATTGTTCTTTCTACCACTTAGGCAATAAAGGATACCAGAATAGATTTGTGGTTCCATCACACTAGAGTGAAAGCCTGGAGTCCAGGAGAAGTTGCCTTTGCTGACCCAGAAGAGCATACAAAAATCAAAAGATCATAAAAAATAAGTGTCATTAATTAATCTTCCATGGATATTCTCCTTATAGTTATACCTATACTTGCTGTCTTTGTTTTTATCTTAATTTACACCATTAAATGCCTCTGTCAAGGATCCCTTAATCAGGAATACCATGGGACTGTTTTCTTCTTTAGAAGTTTCCCTTACAGGAGTGAGCAAAATGTTTAATCTATTTTGCTACATATTTTTATCATCATTAGTCCTAGTTTCTTATAAGCATCCCCTTTCTCTCTCCATCACATGCTTGGCTCAACAGGGTAATTCAAACTGTTGGATATGCCCATAGGAAGGACCTTCTCTAACTCTTCCCCTGATAACTCTACTGTTGTCTTTCAAGAAGATAGGAAATCTCAATGGTTCTTGGTATGAATTCACAGCCCTACAAAAAGCTGTGATACCTATCCAGAAAACTTGCTGAGGCAAAAAGGCCTCAATTAAGGTTGGAGAAGTGACAGAGATGTGGGGAAATGCTTCTCTTTATTTCCAATCCAATTTAGGCCTATCCTGGATGGAATGGCTTTCCCCTGAGTATTTTAATATAACTGTGTCCCACCAAAATAAGACATCACCCAGGGTATGGAGACCATGGGTTCTAGTCTCTAATGGAGACCCTACCAAAACTGGATGGTATATAACCATAATAAAAAATTCAGATAAACTGGTCAGAGTATACGACCATGAATACATCAAATTGTCAGGATCTGGTGAATTGCACTGATACCTGTTATTGTATCACCAGCCCCTTTGGCTATCTTGTTCTAATGTGTCAGCATACTGGAATCATTATAGCCTGAGCTATATATACATCTCCATATTATGACACCTGTTCAGGAAATACCCTCTCTAAACTTCTCCAGAGCATAATCTGTTCCTATAACCCTAACCATTATGCCTGTAGAACCTGTATACACAATTGAATGGTCCCTTGGGAGAGCTCCAAATGAGAATAGCTAGGGTTATCTGAAGATTTCCCTCGTGACTGTTCACAGTACCCTAATGAATTAAAGAAAACTACTAACATTGGCATATTCTTCCCACTTGAAACCATCGGGATACCTTCCTTAGTTGGAACTGGGTATTACTTTTTATGTGGTCAGGGATTATACTTGGTTCTATCTTACAGATGAAAAGATGCTTGCACAATAGTGGTCACTGTTCCTAAGGTGATGATCCTCAAACAAACACAAATGTCTTCTAAATTTAGGATCTTTCCTGGAACAATCCCTACAGCAAAAATGAGGTCATAGAGATTAAGGGCTTCCATCTAGCGGTAACATGTCTAGCTATAATATATATATATCTAGTCTAGGAGGATGTATCCTGGGCCACCCAATTCTACAAAACCCTGGACTAGGACATTCCATTACCAGAGATTCCTTTTGGTTTGCCAGATACCCCAGTTAGAAAAATCTATGCTAAATCTCACTCTCATGGTACAACAAAGGTATAAAGGCTATGGTGGCTGCTATTGAAAATCAATAAACATCCGTTAACTCACTAGCTATTGTGGTGTTACAAAACTGTTGAGCGTGAAACTTTTTGTTTCTGGATTACCACTTCTTCTCAAGTAGAAGAGGACTTACAGGTTATAAATAATAATAATAAAATAATTGATACTTTATGGGAATAGGTGGGTTCAGGATCTAGTTGGTTATAACCCTTTCTATCCTCTCTAGGGATTTCTAATATATCAACATGGGTTTTTTTCTCTCTCTCTTTTTTCTTTTTTGAGTTGGAATCTCACTCTGTCGCCCAGACTGGAGTGCAGTGGCCGCTCTTGGCCACCTCAGCCTCGACCTGCTGGGGCTCCGGCGATCCTTCCGCCTCAGCCTTCCAAGTAGCTGGAACTACAGGCACGCTCTATGACACCCGAATAATTTTTTGATTTATTGTAGAGATGAGGTTTAACCAAGTTTCCCAGGCAGGTCTCGAACCTGTGGGCTCAGGCAGTTCACTCACCTCAGTCTCCCAAGGTGCAGGATTATAGGCTGAGCCACTGATCCCGGCTGGGTTTTTCTCTTAATAGCCCCTTTCATTGTATTGCTTGTGTTTTGTCCAGGTATAGTTAACCTCCTTGGAAAGTTTGTTTCTTCTCACCTAGAGGACATCAAACTCTAGATGGTGATATAGATGGAACCTTGTATGGAAGCTGTCTACTATTGATGAACCTTAGATCACCCTCTGGAGGATCTTTAGCTGCCATACCCATATTTTTTGAAGATTTCCAATTTTGACTATTTGAAGAGACTCACTATGATCTAGCCAGAATACTTACAAAAAGGCTTCATGATTGGCAGAAAGTAGCCAGAAGAGTCATCATCCATACTCTCTAATGGCAGTTAGAGTTACTACTCCAGAGGGGGTAAGGAGAGAGGAGGTAGCTAGAAAACAACTAGGCAGACAGACAGATGGAGTCCAAAGTAACAAACTGAGAGGAAACAGCTAGTAAACAACTTGGCAGACAGATAGGATGGGTCCCCAGGTAACAAAGTAACAAACTTGGAGGAGACATCTGGTAAACAACTCAGCAGATGGACTGGGCGGGTCCCCTGGCACAAAGTAACAGACTTCTGCTGCTGAGATTGAAAAACAATCAGCTCACAGCTAATGCTAGCCAATCAACTCAATTTTAGGGCTATATAAGCACCAACTTTCAACTCCAAATTGGCAACCTCCTTGGGTACCCTCCCACTGTGGGAGCATTTCTGTTCTCCCAATAAATCCTGCTTTCTCAACTTTCTGGCTGTCTGTGGCTATCAATCCTTCTGGACATGAGACAAGGACCCCGACTTGAAGAGCTGAAGAAGATCATCAGAATTGAAGAACAATGCACCCTGGAGGCTGGCTTGCCAGCTGACAGAGACAGTTGAATTAGGAGAGCTGCTGGCAGAAGGGAAAACTCTGAAGCTGAGACACTTCTGGGGGCTGCCACATTCTCAGGGCTTGACTTGCCAGCCCATTAAAGCCAACACTCCTGGGACTAGGCTGGCTGACCCATTAAGCTGACACTCTTGAAGCCCAGGCTGACCTGAAAAAAAATTTGTATCAATTGTGGGTCAGATCAGGTGAGTATGGAGGGTGTTCCAATACAGTTATTTGCTTACTGGCTAAAAACTCCCTCATAGACAGTGCTGTGTGAGCTGGTGCATTGTTGTGTGCAAAAGCTCCTTCAGGATCATTTTTGCATACACCTCATGCCAAGATGCTTCTTTATCAATGTTTATTTGGTCTACTATGCTTTTCACAGTTAGTTGATGATTTTGATGCACAATGCAGGGAATTTTTGCCATGTTTTTGTCAGTTCTGCTCCTTACTAGCCATCCTAACATTTCTTCATCAGTGATGCTGTCTCTTTCCTTAGAAAAATGTTTAATCCATTTGTACACTGCCATTTTCTTTATGGAATTATCCCCATAAACTTGGACTAACATGTCCCTGATTTCACTTCCACTCTTGACAAGTTTAACAAGAAATTTAATGTTTGTTTGTTGTTGTAACTTAAACTTTAATATTCTTGCAATAGCACACAAAAACATGCAATAACAATAATGAATGCCA
Organism: Cephalopachus bancanus; assembly: GCA_027257055.1. Lineage (NCBI taxonomy): Eukaryota > Metazoa > Chordata > Mammalia > Primates > Tarsiidae > Cephalopachus > Cephalopachus bancanus. The sequence continues at coordinate 34,662 of JAPVLO010001116.1, read as the reverse complement.
CTCAGCAAGACACCACCACACGTTGACGCCAACACAGCTGTGAGACTGATATACCAAGGTTATGAAGCCTTACTGAGTTATTCATACAGTGCTGCCAATGTAAGTACATAGTGGCAAGTTATCAAACTTAATTGTCAGACTTCATAGAAAAATATAACTGATAAGGTAAAGAAAATAAATCAATTAAAATGGACCCAGAAAAGACAGATTTGGTATAATGCAGATGATGACACTGCGCAGTTACTATGACTGTATTTCATATGTCCATAAAATTAGAGACATTATAATGAGAGATAAAAATTGCATTGAACAGAATTAACAGTAGATTCAAGTTTGCAAAAACACACACAAAAATCTTGTGAATTTAAAGACATAACAATAACAGTTCTACTAAAAAGAAAACATACACAGAGAAAAGAGATTTTGCAAAACTAAATAGAGGATCTATGGACTGTGAAAAAATCTTAAGCACTCTAATATATATGTAATTTAAATCTCTGAAAAAGAGAGATCACAGATACAAGACTGAAGAAATAATGACACATTTTTATATTTGATATAAACTATAATCCTACACATTGAAGAAGCTCAGCCAACTCCACACACCAAAATCAGAAATAAAATTCCAACTTAATCAAATTTGTAAGATGATGTTTAGATGGTATTTGGGAGAAGTGCACAACCCACTACAAGCAGAGTGCTGAAAAGCAATAATTCAAAGAAAATCTCACAAACATCCAGAGATAAAAGATAGGTTACATACCACAAAACAAGAATAAGGATTACAATAAATTTCCTGTGAAAAGCAATGCCTGAAAGAAGACAATGGAATGACATCTTTAAATTACTGGGGGAAAAAGATAATCTAGAACTGTATAACCAGAAAAGTATCTTTTTTTTTCTTTTTTTTTTTTTTTGAGTTGGAGTCTCACTCTGTCTCCCAGACTGGAGTGCAGTGGCTGCTCCCGGCCACCGCAGCCTCGACCTCCTGGGCTCCGGCGATCCTTCCGCCTCAGCCTTCCGAGTAGCCGGAATTCAGGCGTGCGCTACCACGCCCGACTGATTTTTTGATTTATTGTAGAGATGAGTTCTCACTGCCCAGGCAGGTCTCAAACCCGCGGGCTCAGGCAATCCACTCAACTCAGCCTCCTAAAGGCGCGAGATTATAGACTGAGCCACTGAGCCCGGCTAGCAAAGTATCTTTTAAAGTCAGAGAAGATGTGGGCATGTTGAAAAATACAAAAGCAGAAAGAATTCATTAGCACAGACCACACTGCAATAAATGTTAAGGTCATCCTTCAAACAGAAGAAAAATTATATCAGGTGTGATAATGAAGATACAGATTTATACAAAGAAATAAAGAACAACAGAATTGAGAACTATAAGAATCTTAGAAAACGCAAGAGACACTCTTACAGAAATTGGAGTAGGCAACCAATTCCTGATCAAAACCCCAGATGTCCATGCCATGAGAGATAAGATAGACAAGTAGGACCTCATTAAACTGAAGCTTCTGCAAAGCAAAATAAACCATCGAGAGCAGGAGACAGCCTATAGAATGGGAAAAAATATTTGCCAACTGTATATCTGACAAAGGCCCAACATTCGGGATGTACAAGGAACTCAAACGTACCAAAAGGAAAAAAACAAACAGCTCAATTAAAAAGTGAGCAAAAGACATGAATAGACACTTCTCGAAAGAAGATATACAGGCAGCTAACAGACACATGAAAAAGTGCTCAGCCTCACTAATCATCAGAGAAATACAAATAAAAACCACATTGAGATACCACCTAACTCCAGTAAGAATGGCCATCATTAATGAAATAGCAACAGATGCTAATGAGGATGCATAAAAAAGAGAACGCTTCCGTTCAAGTGGTGGGAATGTAAACTAGTTCAACCTCTATGGAAAACAATGTGGCAATTTCTAAAAGAATTAGAAATTGACCTTCTATATGACCCAGCAGTTCCCCTACTGGGAATATACCCAAAGGAACTCAAATTATTATACAAAAAACATATACACATACATGTTTATCGCAGTACTATTCACAATATCAAAAACTTGAAGCCAACTATGCTGCCCATCGAAACTGGACTGGATAAAAAAAAGTGATACATATTCACAATGGAATGCTACACAGCCATAAAGAAGAAAAAAACACATGGACTTCACTGCAACTTGTATGGATTTATAGTTTATAATACTCTGTGATCTATCACAAAAACAAAGAACAGAATACCACATGTTTTTTATTCATAAGTGGACACTGAACATTTACAATAATACTTTAAGAAAGGGATTGGCAGTAGTGGGATACTGCTGAGGTGGGGTGAGGATACAACATCAATAAGGGTACCTGATCTCAAACCAGGCAAAGTGGGGACCAAAGGGAGGCCCAAACTTTACCTGTACAGTGTCCATTTGTATGCCTAATCCTGAATAGTACTCTAAATCTTTACAATAAAAAAATTGATAACTGAATTGATAAAGTGTAACATCTTAATCTTATTAATTAAATCTCTCTAAAAGATCATTGATTGTTTAAACAAATATGCTAATGATGCAGAAATTATAACTACCTAAATATCTTTATAACTACCTAAATATCTTTAAAGGATACTTGTTTCTTTAAGCAAATATGATATGGTATGAGGTTTATGACTTATGTAAATGTAAAATGAATGACAGCACAAAATTCAGGCAGAGAGACATACAAATGTATTTTGGTGATGTTCTATGACCGGGTAAGTTTAATCTGGTAATGAGACATGTAATATCATTTAAATGTAGGCTGCAATGTGTTAATAATGTATACGATGAACTCTAAAGCAACCACCAGTATAATACTACAGAGTTATAGCTAAGAAAATGAACAAAAGAGATAAAATAGAATTATAAATAAATCCAATTAATGGAAAGGAAGAAAAAAAAAGATGACAAAAGGCAAATGGGACAAAAAGAAAGCAAATAGTAGAAGGTATTTTAAATCTTTCCATATCAATAATAACCTTAAATATAAATGCTCTGAAAACCCCATTTAAAAGCAGTTTGTCAAGTTAGATAAAAGGCAAGACTTAACTCTACGCTGCCTATAAGAATCACACTTTAGCAATAAAAACTCAGGAAGAAGATAATAGTTCTTTCTTAACAATAAAAGGGTCAGTTATCAAGAAGATATAAGGTCCTAAACATTTATGTGCCTAATAACAGAACCTCAAAATGCGCATATCAAAAATGTATAGATGTTCTAGGACAACTAGAGAAATTCACAATTTAAGTGGAAGATTTAAATATTCTTCTCTCAGTAATTGACAGAAAAAGTAGAAGGAAAATTCAATAAAGATAACAGAGATGATTGACACTATCAACCAACTTGACTTAACTGATATTGAAAAAAGTTCACCCAATAACAGTTATTTTCAAAACATTACAGAACACTTAGCATGTTAGATCATACTCTGAGTCACAAAACTTTTCTTAATAAATTTGAAAAAAATCATATTTATAATATTTTATTTTGAATAATGAAGAGATTTTAGAACCTAATAGAAAGGTGAGTTTAATTTTACTTAAATTTGTATAAAGGAGACTTGGCTAGTTATTGTTTTTAAACTTAATTTTACTTTGAAAATTTATACAATTTTAAAAAATATTAAAAGTTCAAGTTACTTGTTAACTAAATCTAGAGTATTTTATTTTTGCCTTTTGTATAATAAGTGCAAATGGCTATTGCAGAACAAAAACAAGGTGAGGTACATGGAAGTTGACCCTAGCCAGATTTTTGTACCACAGAATTCCCCCATTCCTAAAAAAATCTAAAGACTTTTTTTTTCTTCTGTTCTTAAAATACAACATCTCAAGGGATTTCATTTGAAATTTCAGGCATGACAACAAGCTCTCACAGGACTGATAGATGTCAGACTTCAAAGGACCGTGAATAAGAGCTGAGTTCCAATATTAAAGGAAACAGATTTTACCTTAGGGGGCAGAGAACTGTATATTAACAGAGCAATGTCATACAAATTCTGATATGAAGAACAAAGGGAATTGAATGATGAGCATAGTCTGGGTAGCTGGATAACTCCTCTTTGCCCCACTGGCATGGTGCGAGATGTTGCCCATTTGGGCACCTTTATAATGAGCCGTGAATGAGGAAACCTGCAGTCTACAGAAATGATTTTAAAGGAGAAAGTCATTGGTATATGTATGTTCTCCCATTAATCTCTTATCATATGAGATTTGGTAGCCAAGATAACAGTCACATTTTCAGGTTGGACCTTCTCAGGAATGAAAGAACTGAAGACATCAGCAGGAAATAACTGTGTCAGAGACTGGATGTTAGAAAAATCAGACATAATTTATCCTAGCTGCCAGTGATTGGGTTAAAGTTGAAAATAGAATTGAACTCAGAACACATGATTTTTTTGACTATCAATATGAAATAAGAATATTAAGTAGAATATTTCCACTACATGCTACATAGCAAAACTTCAACTTTTCCACCTAAGACAAATGTAATGTTTTATAGAAAATATAAAATCTTCTATTATTTTTCCACCTAGTAAAATTACTTTTGCCACTTCGGTATGGATATTAGCAAAGGAGTGATCATTCTGTTTACCTGCATAGACATACTACTGACTTAATGAAGGTATTATAAACAATTTTACTTCTACCTTAGTAAGAACCCTTGTTCATAAACCTACTCATTTTAGATAAGGTTTTTCTTGTTTTTATTTTCAAAACAAGAGGTGTACAAAAATTTTTACAAAACAATAACAATTTCAACAATTTTATATTTTTTGAAGATTTCCAAATTTTGGTTATTTAAAAGGACTCAACAGGATCTAGCTAGAATATTCACAAAAAGGCTTCATTTAAAGCCAACATTTAATGAGTATAATTGAAATGTTCTTTTTTTGTTCTTTTTTCTTGAGTTGGAGTCTCACTCTGTTGCCCAGACTGGAGTGCAGTGGCCGCTCCCAGCCACCTCAGCCTCGACCTGCTGGGCTCCGGCGATCCTTCCGCCTCAGCCTTCCAAGTAGCTGGAATTACAGGTATGTGCTACCACGCCCGGCTGATTTCTTTATTTATTGTAGAGACGAGGTCTCGCTGCCCAGGCAGGTCTCGAACCACGGGCTCAGGCAATCCACTCACCTCAGCCTCCCAAAGGTGCGGGATTACAGGCTGAGCCACCGAGCCCAGCTTGAAATGTTCTTAACACAAAGAAAAAATAAATGTTTGAGGTAATGGATATCCCACTGTCCTGATTTGATCATTACATACTGTATACAGTTGCATACATGTATCAAAATATCACATGCACCTCCCAAAATGTACAACTATTATGCGTCAATAAACAAATACAAATAATAAATAAAGGAAAAGACTAAGGTAGAGAGAGAGAGACAGAGAGAGAGAGAGAGAGAGAGAGAGAGAGAGAGAGAGAGAGAGAAATACAGAGGCAAAGAGAGAGAGGCAGAGAAAGAGAAGAGAGGTAACAAAATAAAAGACTGATAGGGAGGTAGAGAGAGAAAGAGAGAGAGATACAAAGAGAGACAGAGACAGAAAGGGGTGATGAGAGGCAGAGAGATAGAGAGACAGACAGAGAGTGACAAAGATGGTGCAGGCAAACACTGGATGTTCAAAATACATCCCAAGCACAAGCTACCCTTTATTCTAACGTGGACAGACATTCCCAGCACGTTTTTATGTCCCTCTGATAACAAACTTATATGTTATCTAATTGCAACCATCAGCAAAGAAGCTGACCACAGGGATCACCAGGAGGAGTTTGAGATTTTAACAGCACATCATAAATTCCTTATCTTGGCCCAAATCCAGACATATAGATGAAGCTTTTTTCAGTTCACCTGCATATCAATTCTATTCATCCTTATTATTATATTTGCCTGGGCATTAGGGAAGGGATGGGCAATACATTCAGGGACTTATAGAAAGAAGAGGATGCATTTATTGACTTAGATACTTGTCTTCCAACATCACAGTTAGCCACTTAGATGTAATGAGAGAAGTATCTCGAAGTTTATACAACCAGTATTGCAGGTCACAAAACCTGAAATTCACTTACTTAAGCTCCTTTGTCTACAAATAAGGAGTCAGTAGTTAGCTGGGTTATGAAAGCCACTTAATTAGAGACTATTTATGGAAACACAAAAAGCAAAAGCAACTACTGTAATCATAAATTAAAAACAAAACAAAATCACAACACATGAGTTTTTAACTCCTGTTGCTATATACTCTTTGTTTATTCGCCACAAGAAGTCTGCCCAGGTAAATGTTAGGCATTTCCCACAATGAGAATTTTGATCTTTGGAGTGGTAGTGCAGTCTGTTTGATCTTTGGAGTGGTAGTGCCGTCTGTTCTATAATGTCAGACACATCTTTTCCTAAAACCTTGAGTCTGCAGTTCAGGAAAGAAAGTAGGTGTCTTAAGAAGCCATTCTCCAAGTAATACAATGGCTTATCAAGAGAAATATTGGCATAAACTTATGTAAGTATTTTGTTTGTTTTCCCCATAGCTTCTGTGCATTACTGTGTATAGACAAACGCCAAGAAGACGAGTTGGAAGAAAGAGGGCTACCGAACTTATTTGACCTCAAACATCTACCGCAACACCTACCCTTACTTTTTTTCTGATGGAAAGGCTCATTTGGAGAAGTATTGATCTAAAGCAACATTTTCCAAGCCCAAAAAATCATCAGGCACCTATACGGAGCTTTTTGAAAATATTTTTCTCAGCCGGGCTCGGTGGCTCAACCTGTAATCCCGCACTTTGGGAGGCCGAGGTGAGTGAATTGTCTGAGCCCGCGGGTTCGAGACCCGCCTGGGCAACTTGGTGAGACCTCATCTCTACCATAAATCAAAAAATTAGCTGGGCGTGGTAGCGCGTGCATGTAGTTCCAGCCACTTGGAAGGCTGAGGTGGAAGGATCGCCGGAGCCCAGCAGGTTGAGGCTGCGGTGGCCGGGAGCGGCCACTGCACTCCAGTCTGGGCGACAAAGGGAGACTCCAACTCAAAAAAATAAAAAAAAGAAAGAAAGAAAATATTTTTCTCTTCCTCAGCCTAGACTTTTTCAACCAGAATCTCCAAGGGAATCCAGATAGATAATTACTCCATAATTATTTTACTTAGTGGTTTGGGGGTTCATTGGCTAGCATACATCTCTCTCTCTCTCTCTCTCTCTCTCTCTCTCTCTATATATATATATATATATATATATATATATATATTTATACACACACACACACACACACACAGACACACACACCAGCATCCTTTACATTTCCATTGTGTAAGCTGAAGAACATGAACCTTAAGGTTATGTACAGCAGAATAAATGAAGTAGCAATTAAACAATATTTTGTCCTTATATTGTAGGTAAACAAGCTCTTTTAATTTTTGTTTTTAAAAATTTCATGTTGAAATAGTTTCCAACTGGGCTCGGTGGCTCAGCCTGTAACCCTGTGCTTTGGGAGGCTGAGGTGAGTGGATTGCCTGAGCCCGCGGATTCGAGACCCACCTGGGCAACTTGGCAAGACCTCATCTCTACAATAAATCAAAAGAATTAGCCGGGCGTGGTAACGCATGCCTGTAGTTCCAGCTACTTGGAAGGCTGAGGCAGAAGGATCGCCAGAGCTCAGCGGGTAGAGGCTGCGGTGGCTGGGAGCGTGCCACTGCACTCCAGTCTGGGAGACGGAGTGAGACTCCAACTCAAAAAAAAAGAAAGAAATAATTTCCATGAAGCTTTGCCAAAACTCCAATTATTTTGCTTGTCATGCCATCAGCAGTTTGTTGCAACTGATTTAGATGATGTGGCCAGAAAATTTGCAGAAGTCAGATAATCAGATAGCTGAAAAAAATTTTACGAAAAAAGTCAAGTAAACGAAGCATGTCTTAGAAGTTTTAATAGATCTAGTGATTCCTTAGAAAATATCTGAATATCAAATAACTATGCCACATATTTTCCCCAAGTCTAAAACATCTGAATATTTTCATATTGACACCCCTCAAAATGTCCTCCCTGCTTTATTTTTCCCCAAAGGAAAGGTGAAAAATAGGAATGACGTTAAAATGGAAAGACTCAGTTTTGCTTTATAAAACAAAATAAGCTAACAATTTTTATGGAGGGGTCACCGTTTTCTTTGTTATTTGCCTTGAGGGAGAAATAAAACTCTGAGTTTGCATTTAAAATGAAATAAAAATATACTAGTCCTCAAATGAATACCAAATACATACTGGTTTATCTGTTTTCTTTTGCATAAGAAAAAATAGAGGCTTTCTTAAAGTAAATAAATAAATTGGGTGGAAAATAGGCTTTTACAAACTTTGAGATGCCATTGTGCTTAAAAATTATTTTGGGTTTATGGAAAGGCAGAATGACCCCACATGGTGGATAAGCAAGCTTTTAAGTGTGCTCACAGGGGCCTATTGCCAGAAGCAGAATGGGTTCGGTACTTTTTTCAGTACTATGTGTCCAAATGTCATGAACCAGCTGCAGGGCCATATGGAACAGCACCTATGATTTCTGGATACTTGTTTTGTATTCAAGGAGCCACTAGAGGTCATTTGACCTGGCTTAAAGCAGAGAGTTGTAACAGCTCTTCTTTGGGCAGCCTTGTCCTTTCTTGGATGTCTTCTCCATGATTTAAAATCTGATATTACCTTAAAAGAGGTGCCCCAGACACAAAGCAAAAGCTCAACAGATTTAGTGCTTAAATCACTGAAACCAATTCTATGGCATTAAGATATCATGAAAAATGTAATATCTATACAATATATATATATATTTTTTTTTACAAAGGGTCCAACTACATTACTAGACAATTTTACCAGGTCTAGTAGAACATGTCTATTTGCTATTTTATTGGTACATCCATATTTAATGATGGTCAGGAAAGCAAAATCTGATGATCCAGAAAATGGAGAGTTTGGGGGCAGAGTAGTAAGAAATGTTCTGTGCCTTTAATCTTAGTTGCAGAGAATATATTTATAAAATCACTGAAATGCAAACTAGATCCCCATAAAAATGTTTTTGAACAACCAGTTAGTGGAATTTTACTTGTATATTTGTCCTTCTGTACTTAAATAGTTTTAAACATTTCCAAATATCATGATTCTTGTTATGTTCAAATTCTGCGACCAGGATGACCCTCTTTTCTGTAATTTTTTTCAAGAGGATTTGTCATTAACCAGATTGCTTCCTACTAATTATGTAGTTGTTAGTTTATCCTCATTCATTGCATTATCAATCATAAAGTCAATAGTGTGCCTTCACATGTTAACAAAATAGAATTCATAAATAGTGACTAATTCTGCTTTTCTTTTTTCTGTTGGGTTGTGTGCCTCCATGAACAGGCAGGCAAAATTTTGTTTTTTGCTTTAATAAACGAGGAGAATTATGAAGTAGGCAAAGCTGTGTTTTGGCTGTTGGTTGACCGAGACATTCACATTCATGGCCCAAGGACAGTGGCCATCATGTTTTGTGTTCATGACCCTTAAACCACAGTGAGAAGAGATATAACAGAAGCAGGGAAGAAATTGTCTACTCTGGTGGGGCAGACACTGCAGGTTGGATGGTGAACACTGCCCTGCGGTCTGAGTTCTGTCAGAGTACACAGGGACAGGCTGTCGTTGGTGCATGGTTGAAGAAAGCAGTCAGAATCAGGGATCTTATGCACATCAAACCCTCATGCAGACAACAGGATCACTGCAGAAATGTAAGAGCAGGCTAAGGAGAGAAGGCAGGAATGAATTTTACTAGCTGTTTCCAAGAGGAGCAGAAAAAGTTCTTGTCTGGGCACTCATTTAGGATTCCATCCTAATTGTCAATCTCAGGAAGACTTGACCTGTCACTTCCACTATGCTTGAATAGTTCACATGCACAGTTGATCTACTACACATGCCACAGTGCCCAACAACACAACCCTATAACTCAATTACTGCCAACAGCTCACAAAGAAACCCTAGTCTTTATTCTACCTTGTGTAATCATCAGTTGGTACAGTTACAATAAATGTTTAATATATCTGTTTTGGAGGATCAGGTTTTGAAAAGGCAGCTGCACATGGGCAAAGATGGGTAAAGACAATACAAGCACTCAGAGAGCAGCATTTGATTAAGAGGGCCTTGCAAATGAAAATGATGAGGAACATAACTGTAGGTCATCAATACTGTGAAAGGGTAGATAATTTAAGCTTAAACACAGGAGAAACAAAACGAAACTCTCTTCTAGCTCAAGTTGGTGGTGCTTCCTCTAGGATTTCATTTCTAACTTTTCAAGGCCATATTGGAAACCATATTAGAAAAAAAAATCATGGATTAGATGACCTACAAGAATCTAATCTTTGTTCTGCAACTTTCCAGCAGGAAATTATTAGGTTGTACTCAAGATACAGCTTGAATGAGGTTAAGGGAACAAATTAAGGCCAAATCTTTTTTTTTCTTTTTCTCTCTGAAGAACTTTATGGGTTGTGGGGTTTCAGATTTAGAAAGTTAGAAAATGGGCAAAAATAAAAGGTTAAAATAATATAAGCTCTTCATAAGACTGCCAGTTAATTAAACATGTGGTCCCTGGAAAATAAAAAGGGCAAGTCAGCCAGAGGACAGTTTGTTTTCATAAGTATGTAAGGTAATCACTTTAATTTTCAGAGCTACAGACTGTGTAGCTCGCAGCTCAATGTGCACATTTTTGCCCCAAATCACGGCATAGAATGAGCAACCAGGAACAGTTAGGCATATCCCTGGCTTGTTTTGTTTTATTTCATCTTTCTGAGGTTCCTCCAACTGTCATTTTGATATAGATCCTAAAATCCTTGAATAAATTTTCTTATATTGGGCTTTAATTGAGTTTTCATTCTAGAAGGGAAGACAATATATGAAGAGATACAACATTTGATACATATAACAGTAGAATGAGGCCAGGTACTGCAAAGAAGAAGAACTGATTAACTCCCTGCTGAAGAGGGCTTTCTGGTCAACCTGCTAGGAGAACTTAAGCTGATGAGCACACCAGAGAGATAAATCGCATAAATGGGGTGGAAAGGCACTCAGCAGACTCATCCCTAGGAGAACAGTGAGTGTTCTGAACAAGATGTTGAACTGCTGAAGCTGCTGGCTGCCTCACTCAAGATCAATTTTTGAAGAATAGGGAGAACAAAAGAGAAAAACAAAATAGAGCAAACACATGTCGGGCAGGGCACACTAAACTGGTGTTCATGGAACTGGGTGAAACAGTTGAGGGTGACTGCTCCCTTGGCTGTCTTCACTCACACTTGGGAAGCTGGTATCTTTGTCAGTAAAATACAGGAAGCACAGAGACCTGGAACTTGGGAGAAGCTGAGAAAAATAGACAAGGGCTGATCCCCCTCTGGCAATTAATTATCCCTCCCTCTAGTTTCTTCTGGGTTCCTTCTATAGCATAACCTGAGAAAAAGGCTTGCACTTAGGTAGATTATTTGAAAATATGATCAAAGAAGTTGCAGAGCAGGGGTGGACGGACAGGAAGGGAGGAAGAGGCAATAAAAGGAAATTTCAGCAAATTTGGTGACTGATGCTCCATCCCATTGTGACTTGGAGACATGAATTGTGTCTCACAACTGCCCAGTTGTGGAAGAAAGGTGAAATGTGGAAACACTGAGGTGAAGCCTCTATCATTCCTAGGCTAAAGTAGGTAAATGTATGAACTCCCTCACATTTTCTGTTTGCCCCTGAGAGGTTACAGAATTCTACAACTTCAGAAAAATACTATCTAATGTAACTGCACAAGAACTCAACAAAAGCTTCATGGAGTTGATCACCATAGTACTATGCATAAGAAGTAGAACCAAAAGATTGCGAAGCAACGCACAAAAGTATCCAAGAGTGTATAGGTGTCAGAAAGACCATTTTAATATATACTATTTTCTTAAAATTAAGAGAATATTAGAATAATTGATCACTTGTTAGGCCATAAAAACTCTCCACATATATCAAATACAAATATACTAGAGATCACACTTCCTGTCTACCTCTTAATTCTTTTATATTGGCATTAATTTACTTTAATTTATAAAATAATAACAGGAAGGTGGATAATGAATTCTTGCATACTTAATAAAAATATAAACATGTGGCTGGGCTCGGCGGCTCAGCCTGTAATCCTAGCACTTTGGGAGGCTGAGGCGAGTGGATTGCCTGAGCCCTCGGGTTTGAGAGCAGCCGGGGCAACTTGGCGAGACCTCGTCTCTACAATAAAAAAAAAAAAAATAGCCAGGCATGGTAGCACACGCCTGTTGTTCTGGCTACTTGGAAGGCTGAGGCGGAAGGATCGCTGGAACCCAGCAGGTTGAGGCTGTGGTGGCCGCTCCCGGCCACTGCACTCCAGTCTGGGCGACAGCGTGAGACTCCAACTCAGAGCAACAACAACAACAACAACAACAAATATATAGATAAATGCTTAGTTAAATAACTCAAGGGTTACAGCCAAAATGCTAATAGAAATTTACAATATTATGATAACTAAATTATAATGGATGAAGTACATATCTAAACACTATGTTGAAGCAAAATGGGCTTATAGAAGAAATACTATCTTTAAAATTTTAATCAGAAAGCAAAGCAACTCAAAAATGATGATCTAAGTGGTCATATAAAAAGTGATAAAAACAATAGTATACACCATAAAAATATAAAAGAAAAAATATAAATTATAAAATTTTATAAAAAATACAAATGAGAAACTCAACACAAGTAGACTTATTTTGGGTAAAAACTGGGAAAAGATGCATATATGACAATATGGACCAAGAGATGAGGAGACAAAAACAAATGAACGTTATAAATGCAGAAGAAATCACAACTGCAGATAAAATAGAAATAAAAAAAGGAAAGCATATCACATTTCAAAGATTCTGGCATATGATACCAAGGTGAAGAATGTTTTAGGGCTGGTTTACTCAGAAGTAGAAAAGTAATGTTAAAAGTCTTCCAATAGTTTAAAACACCAGGCACAAATGATCATGGGAAGTTAGAGAAGCAGATCATTCTCGTTTTATGCCAAAAAAAATTCAAAAAATGGAAATGGAGTAGTTCTGACTCACTCTTCAAGGCTCATGTGTCCTTCACACTCAGACCTGTCAAAGGGCTTTTGAAAAACCAAAGAAACAAAATGAAAAATCCAGTTCACTTATAAATGTAGTTTCAAATATCTAAACATATTTTTAAATAAGTTTTAAGGTTTTATATGACAACTTATGAAAATAATTGTATACTGTGACTATTGAGGTCGTCTCTGTACAGCAGATATTTCTTAATAAAAAGTCTAGAAATGTGGCAGTTGAGGGAAACTGCTAAGGGAAGGAGGAGCATACCTCATCAACAAAGGTACCTGCATAATCAACGTTTGTATACCTAACCCTGAATTATACCCCACATCTTTATAATCAAAGACTAGAAATGCAATTTATCACAGTATCAAATTAGAAAAGAAAAATGAGATTCTCTAAATGGAACAAATAAAAAGCATTGATAATATTTTCCCATATCTCAATCATGCTGAAAATTAGAAATCAAAGGGAACTTACTTTAAGAAGTAAAAGAACATATAAATGATACAGCATTATAATTGTTTACGGTTTGCTTATCAGTGAGAACATATAGTACTCTGTTCTTAGTTTCTGTGATAGATCACTGAGCATGATTGACTCTAAATCCATCCAAATTGCTGCGAAGTCCACGTTTGTCCTTCTTTATGACTGTGTAATATTCCATTGTGTATGTGTACCACATTTTTTTAAATCCTGTCCAGTTTCGGTGGGCAGCATGATTGGTTCCATGTTTTTTCCATTGTGAATAGAGCTGCAACAAACATACGTGTGCAGGTATCTTTTTTGTAGAATGATTTGAGTTCCCCTGGGTATATTCCCAATAAGGGAATTGCTGGGTCATAGTGGGAAACTGTCGGGAGGGTGGGGAAGTGGGATTGGCAGTTGGGGGAAACTACTAGGGGAGGGAAGGGCATACCTCACCAACAAGGGTACCTGCATAATCAATGTTTGTATACCTAACCCTGAATTGTACCCCACATCTTTATAATAAAAAACATGCGATACAAAAAAAAAAAATGATACGGCAAACATTGCCTTAAACAAAGACACAGTGCCTTTAAATCTGAAATGAGATGAGGCTACATGCCAGGTGAAGACAATTTACCCACACTAGTTTGGCTGATATAAATAAATTGGCTAATAATCAAGCATAAGTTTGGATGTGAATGGTAAAAGAAAATTGGCGCAACCACTTGGAAAAACAGTTTAATGTGCTCTCTTAACGCTAAACATCCACAGAGCACAGAGCCTATAGCTAATCACTGCACTCTTAGGTGTATTCCCAACAGAAGCTTGGACACATATAAGAGATGTTGGACAAATGCAGAACAATGCCCATGGCAGTATTGCTCGCTAACACAAAATTTGGAAACCATGCAAGTCACCTCTGATGATGGCATGTAATAGATCATTTTGTGCCACTAGTAAGAACACACGGCACCATGAAAGCACAGCAGTAGTAGACTTCTAAACTAAAATCATGAGCTAAATAAGACTCCAAATCGGGTATTACTTTTTTTGTCAAATTGAAGACAATGAAAAAATATACTTGTCTAAGAACACATCATGAGATAAAAAGCCATTTGAAAATAAAAGGAGGCAAAAATACCTTAAACACTAGATTCATGATAGTTATGAGCTGAATGTTTGTGCCCCTCCCCTAAAATTTATATGTTGAAATTCAAGTCCCCGAGATGATAGTACAGATTGTTGGGATTTATGATGGTTTGATTTATGATTTTTCCAAGTGGTATATATCCAGTAGAAAGTGTGTTTCAAGTATCCATACATTCATTCTCTTTTTCATTTTCAGTATTCAATAAATTACACAAGATATTCAATACTTATTATGAAATAGGTTTTGTGTTAGATGATTGTGTCCAAGTGTAAGCTAACATAAGTGTTCTGGGCATTATATTATATTTAAGGTAGGTGAGGTTAATCTATGATGTTCAGTAGTTCAGGTATATTAAATGCATTTTTAACTTATAATATTTTCAACTTATGATGGGTTTATTCAGACATAACTCCATTGTAAGTCAGGGAACATTTGTATTAGGAGATGGGGCCTTTGGGAGGTGATTGGGTTATGAGGGTGGAGCCCTCACAAATGGGATCAGTGCCCTTATTAAAGGGGTCCCAGAGAACTCATTAAGCCTCTTTCTGCTATATAAGGATGAAACTACAATGAAAAGATGGCAGTTTGCAGCCAGGAAGAATCCAGGAAGACCCTTTCCAGAATCCTACCATACTTGTAATCTGATCTCAGATTCCAGCCTCTAGAACTGTGAGAAATAACATCTGTTTATAAGACACCCAGTCTATGGTACTTTGTTATAGCAGCCTGAAATAACTAAGACAATAATGACAATTTATACAGAATGGAAAGATGAATTAGTAGGGAAGTTATTGAATAAATTAATTTATTGTCAGGGTGCTGAGTTTTGTTTGGTGTGGTGGGTTGCAGATGTTTACTGCACTTTATGAAATACCTAATTAAATAACTAAATAAAACTTAACTAAATGCATCATGCAAGGGTCAATGAAGAGTGTGCATGACCCAGCTATCATGATTAACAAAATTCTGCCCATCGGTGTGCCAATATAAAGCAAACATAGCAGTTTTCCACTGGAGCTTCCTGAAAAAGTTTATTCTGGGAGAATGAGCAACATAAACAATGTGCATAGGTACCCAAAGCATGGTATATGCAGTGGTCACTAAGTGAGCATGAGAGTGATACCCATGTGGGGGGGGCGAGAGTATATAGGGGCCAAGAGTTTCTCAGGCCATGGAGCAGTGAGCTTAAGGCTGTAGTCTGTGGGAACTTGGAGGGGAGGGGAGAGAAGGATAATTTAAAGCGTCAACATAAAATAA
Organism: Cephalopachus bancanus; assembly: GCA_027257055.1. Taxonomy (NCBI): domain Eukaryota; kingdom Metazoa; phylum Chordata; class Mammalia; order Primates; family Tarsiidae; genus Cephalopachus; species Cephalopachus bancanus. The sequence continues at coordinate 18,674 of JAPVLO010001116.1, read as the reverse complement.
GGTATTGCTCTCCTAAAAACTGGGAGCCATATCAAAATTCTTGCTGTAGCGTTTTGTTGATGGTGCTGGGAGCCCCAGTGGTGTATACTTGAACTTTAGGAATAGAGATATTTTCCTTGTCACAAAAGAACACAAAGAAGATATTTAAGTTCTTAGCCCTAACACATAGCAATAGATGATGCATACTTATTTTGGGTAAATAGTAAAGTCTCTTATTTATCTTTTCTCCTATGCATGTCCTAGAGAAAATAAGGAAAGTTGCCTAGTCAATTATATATGCATTGGCATGAGTACAATAGTCTTCCCAAACTAGAACTTCAGAAATGACAAAAAGTTAGTTTTACTTTTCCAAAGTCCTTTTTCAGTTGATCATCCTGAAATCACACTTTGTTAACATTATATTTAACTTGGGTACTGTTGAATATTTTCTAAAGGACATATATTTTAATATTTTCTTTTCTTTTTTATGACAAATAGCATTGTGTGTATTAACTGTGTACAACATGATGTCTTGAATTATATATACATTGTGGAATGACTAAATCTAGTTCATTAACAAATGCATTACCTCACATAGTTAACATTTTGTGGTGAGAGAAGTTTATATTCACACATCATTTTTTCTAAGAATACAATATATTATTAGCTGTAGTCACCGTATTGTGCAATAGATCTTTTGAACTTATTTCTCCTGTCTAACTGAAATGTTGTATCCTTTGACCAACATAGCCCTAAGCCCACTGCTCCCTGTCCCCAGACCCTGGTAACTAACTACCATTCTACTCTCTGCTTTTATGAAGTAAACATTTTTTATTCCACATATGAGTGAGACTATGCACTATTTGTCATTCTTTGCCTCGTTTAAAAATAACATGAACCTTAGGCTTATAAACATAGAACCAGCAAAACATGAATTTTATTGTTTCTACACACTTTTTGTCTAGATAAAGTTAATCCAAAACACTGAGATGATTAATTAAATTAATAGTATACCCAACAACTAGAAATCTCTTCGAACAATATAGACTTTTAAAAGTTGGAGACGCCACTGCTATTTCTAACCATACCTGTATAATAATACTTAACACAAGTATTTTAAAATGTGGCAGTCTGAGGAGAATGAAAATGTGCCTCAGTTGGATATTCAGTCAAAGGTGGTCATAGTATTTTAAAATTCTACATAAATATCTTTGTACCAAATCTTACTGCTCTCTAGGAACACACTACATGAAAGCGATCAAACCTGTTAATGAAAACAAATCAAAACAAAACTCTGTAAAATATTTTAAAGAGGTTTATTCTGATTCAATATGAAAGAAAACTTGAGCAAGTGGTCCCAGAGTGGAAGAGTTACAGTTTGCTTTCATACATTTTAGGGAAACGGGAATTGTAGGTAAAATCATAAATCAATACATGGAAGGAAGGTATACACTGGTTTGGCTTGAAAAGGGTGGACATCTGGAAGCAGGGACTTACAAGTCATAGGTGGGTTTTAGGAATTCTTTAGTTGGCAATTGGTTGAAAGAGTTAAGATTTGTGAAAAGATTTGAAGTAGGTACAAAGAAATGCTTAATCTGTCATCAGAGTAAGCTTGGGAAGTAAGCCACATTGTACCAGGTTAATTAAAAAAAAACTTTTAAGGAGATTTTATGGTTTATAGGATGTCACTTAACCTCTGCCTTGCATGGCCTTAGGTCTTGTTTATAAATTGGCATCATTGCCACAGAGTTGATTCTCTCAGTCTTATGATTTTAATGTCAATGCTGGTCAGTTGTGCCTAAACTTCAAAAGGGAATGAGGATAAGGAGGCATGTCTGGCTTCCCATCATGGCCGTAAATTCAGTTTTTAAGCTTTTTCTGGGGTTCCCTTGGCTCAGAGGGCATCTGTTCATTCACAAGGGGAGGCTTAGGATTTTATGTTTAGTTTTCAATTAGTTACAAGAGAAACAATAATTTTAAATAGAAAACTCAAATTAGAAGTCTCCTGCATATCAAAGAGAGTATTCTAGACTCCTGTAACACAAGACCAATGCCAGGCTGGCTCCTCCTCCCCCATTTCTACTCACCAGCCCCGAGTATACACACCAGCTAGCTGAAGGTAGGAAATGTACCATTTGACTTCTTTAAAAGTGTTTTCAAGTGTAGTATTGACTACAGCATTTGGAGTGTTGGTTAAAATAAAGATCCTTGCATTTTATACCAAGAGAATTCGTTCTCTGATGGTAGGTAGGAGATGATCCTAAAAAATAAAGGTATGTCAACAAGCACTCCAGGTGAACCCAATTCAATAAAAGACATCACAATTCAAAGCAGGTGCTTTAGAGCCATTCAAATGCATATACACTTAGGATATTCAACAGTTGACTCTCATTATTCACTGTTCACGTCTGTTTTTCATTACTCTAAAGGAATACCTGAGACTGGGCTATTGATAAAAAGCAAAAATTATTTGGCTCACAGTTCTGCTGACTGGAAGATTAGACATCTGCTTCTGGTGAAGGCAAAGGTGGAAGGCAAAGGTTGTTGTGTGTAGAGATTAGATTTGAAAAGAGGAAGCGAGAGAGCAGGGAGAGGTGCCAGGCTCTTTACAATGACCAACTTTTGCAGAAACTAATAGAGGAAGAACTCACTCATTATCACAAAGACAGCAGCAAGCCATTCATGATGGATCCACCCTCATGACCCAAACATCTCCGACCAGGCCCCACCTCTCACATAGAGATAGCATTTCAACGTGAAGTTTTGGAAGATAAACAGTCAAGCTATAGCAACTAAGCTTCCTGGTAAGTGGGTTGGAAGAATGGAGGTGTTTGGGAGATTGATGAGATGAGCTGATGAAATGAAAAGACAAGGTAACTGGGGTGGAGGGTCTTGGGAGCTCTGAATTCAACTAAAAGAATTATCTAATTTTCCCTTATGACTAGGCCTAATGTTAGATTCTAGGTAAATAATATATTTTTTATCATTCATTAGGTTATGAGTCTCAATGGATTCCAGCAAGTGGGTGGTATGCAAAGAGTATACAATGATTTGTAATAGGTTGTTCATTCTCCAAGACTGAACCACTTTTTCAGAAATGAGGAAGACCTCTCCTATGGGAACACTTCCCCGTCAGGGGAGGTTCTATAGAGATGCCAGTTTAGGCATACTTTATCAGGCTAAATCGGGTCATGTAAAAGAAAATAAAATTTCAGGACCTTCTAAGTTTATTATGCAAAATTATGTCCTAGAGACTAAGTCATGTGTCATGTTTGCAATTTTGCTTCTTAGATTATAGCCTAACTCTCTTCCTCATTGTTCTTCTGTAAGTGACTAGGAGAGACCAAAGGCCAGACTTACTCCTTCTAATCAGTGACTTTTGTTATAGGTTAACTGCCTCCTTTATGTCTTGTACTAAATTCAGACCAGATGGCACAAAAGACCCTGTGACTGTTACATATTCAGTCTGGAATGTTAAATATACTTTATCTGAAAGGACAAAATGGCTACTTCGACCAATCAGATCATTGTAACTATGAATTAAGCCTTATATAGAAAGATGTTGAAATTCTGTTAAAATTTCCTAAACTTCGTCAATATAAATAATCTCAAACTTCTATGCTTTGGAATAATGACTTCTATTCTTTGGAATCTGTGCTTTCTGGGTGATAGTCTTTAACTTTGCAGTTGAATAAACTCCCTTTAAACTAGATTCTGACCCTTTTGATTATTTTAGTTTGACAGTTACTACCATTCAAATCTATGCATATATCTGTACTAACGTTTTGAATGGAAGTAATGGTCAGAAATCATTTCTTTTCTATGAGGGGACATTTCATGAAGTCCAAGGTTATTATTTTACCATTAGCAAATTTTGATTAATGCTCATGAAAGCATTTTAATTTTCCCTTTTTAGTGTGTGCCATTGTTTGGCAGACACAAAGAGAGGAGAGAATATTGAATGCTATTTCAGGTGTGATATGCATGCCATCATTTGCAGAGAAGATAATTAATCTGATACAGAATTCTCTTGGCTTTCAAGTGCCAAGTTTTATTGTTTCTAAATTACACTATTGTATAAAAAATGAACTACACCTATGACTTTATGATACCTTCCAGGATATATACACCCCCTCACACACATACAATCCACCATCTTTAAGAGATGAAAACAAAATTGAGGAAGAATATGAAAGGACTGAGCACCTATTTAAAAAAAAATACTATGAGATTCTGAGATATCTTTAATTAGAAGATATAAGTTTATAAACTGATCTCCCATAGCCAGTCATGATGACAACTAATGTAACGGACCCAATACATACAACAGCACATAAACACACTCTTTCTCCCAACTTGATGAGTCTTCAGCATGGAATACAATATCATTGAAATTATTTAATGATTGAATTAGCTTATTTCAAATTGTTATTAGGGTCCTAATATATATAGTATCTTACATATAATTTTTTGAGGACTTTGTTTTTTAGAGCAGTATTAGGTTCACAGCAAAAATTGAGGGAAAGGTACAAAGATTTCCCATATATCACTATCCCATGCATGACCTCCCCCACTATAAACATCCCCCTCCAGATGTGTGCATTTGTTACAATCTATGAGCCCACATTTACATGTCATTATCACTTGAAGTCTATAGTTTACTTGAGGGTCCACTCTTGGTGTTTTACAACCCATGAGTTTGCACAAATCTACAATGACATACATCAATCATATAGTATCACACAGAATAGTTATATGGCCCTAAAAATCCTCTGTGCTCTGCCTATTCTTCCATTCCTTCCCAGTAACCCTTGGCAACTACTAAATTTTTTACTGTCTTCTTGGATTTGCCTTTTCCAGAATGTTCTATAGTTGGAATCATACAGTATGAAGCCTTTTTGGACTGACTTTAACTCAGTAATATACATTTAACATTTCCTCCATGGTTTCATAGCTCATTTTTTAGTGCTGAATTATATTCCACTGTCTGATCTGGTTGTACCATGGTTTATTTATCTATTCAGCTACTGAAAGGCGTGTCTGTTGCTTCCAAGTTTTAGCAATTATAAAACCTTCAGCCAAATACATGCCTTGCAACTGAGTGACAAGTTCTTGTAGAAAGATCTAAGGAGCACACTCTATGTCCCCCATACCAAGGCCACCTAGCTAGAAAAAAGCAAGACAGAAATAGATTCCAAGTCATACAGCTCAAAACCCCTGACTCTTTTAACTATGTTTTGCTGGGGATCAGAAATTAATACTCTGAATCATGACGCTTTGACATGCTATGTACTTTGAACCGAAGGACATTGGAAGAACCTCAGAAGCAAACACTCTTTGAATCTTCTCCTACCTGTCTTTCTCCCCAAGGTAGGCCACAGAAACTAGAATTTCTCACCCCAAGGTGAATCATAGACATTCTTCTCAAAAACCAGTCTTAAAATGTAGAAATATTATTTTAGTCATAAAGAAATTATATGACCTAACTTGTCGAAAGTATTAGGACCCTCTTCCCAGAACTGGTTCTACTCTATACCTGCGAAGAAATAATACCACAAGTAGAGGCTAAGAATTTGAACATACAAGTCTTGCTGGGTAACTCCTACATGCCCCACCCCCATTCTACTTCTATTAGATTATCCTCTTTTTGTCCAATCACATTTCTACATGGCTGTTCATTCTTCATTTAATCTAAGTATAAGACTGGACGATTTTCCCTCATGTCTTCATTTCTGAAGGTTCCTATATCACACAAAACTCTAAATAAACGTATTTGTTGCATTTTCTCTTGTCTTTGAGCAGCTCGGTGTAGAAGTCAAGATGCAAGAGTCTACCATGAAATTAGAGGTGCTTGAGTAAAAAGCAGAAGATGGATTAGAACTTCAAGTTAGTTCTAGGGGCAGTGTTTCCTCAAATTCTCTACTATGAAGACTCTCGAGGAGTAGATGTTAAAATACAACTTCACATTTTCCTGAGGAATTATCACCAGGAATATGTGGGAAACACACTGTGGAGGAAGTAACCTTGCTGTTTATACTCCTAGGATGTTGCAGCAATTTTGTTCATGGGAATTTATTTTTCTGTTGTATTCCTACTACTTCCAACTCATGGAATATATATATATATATATAATTTATATTCTACCTGCAGAAGCTTCCTATATCTATATCACAAGCTCCTCAAACTATAGTCCTTTCCTTCATTCTTTAAAAATATGCTAGAAAATAACATTGCTCTATTCAGCGGCATCTAACAATGGAGATATTCACTTGTTTTTGTGTTAAACATCAAACTAAAAAAGTGTAATTTACTCTGATGCCGTGCTGGTTTATTAAAGTGCAGAATTATAAAAATCTTATTTGCTGTTGGGGAAAATGATACTTCCACTCTTAAGCATAAATTTGGCCTCAATTATGCACAATTGCTAAGACAAAATAAAGGCACAATTAATGTATTAATTAATTCTCAATGCTATCAGCAGCCTTCTCTGTTTTCCCAACTAAACAAAACAATCATTTAGGATAAAATAATGTAATTCCTCTTAAACAAGGGTCTCCAGAGAGTCAGGAATTATTCAATGCCATGCATTATTCTCCCATATGTGAACCATTTTTATCAATGATTTCTAGAAAACGTCCTTAAAGTAGTGGGATTTGGAATATGTTTTGAGGGAAGAAAGAGAGTTCAGATGCTTTCTGTTTTCAAATTGTAAAAATAATCAACATTAAGATGTTCAGAATGTAGACTTTTCATGGAAAATTCCTCATGTCTCTTAAATCAGTTACATATCAGCACTATGTGGATAGCAAGGAAGGGTGATTGCCAATGTAACACTTTAAAAACTGTTAAATGTCTAAAATTGCAAATTAAATGTCTGTAGGCATATCTTATCATACACCCATTTCTATTTGTGATTAAATAGGCATTAGGATAGGAAGAAAATAAATTAGTAATTCCGAGCAGAAAATGAGGTTTGATTTACAACATGAACATCAATTCTTGGCACAGCCTGCAACTCTTAATGTTTCTTTAAATTGAAATTGATCCTCTTTTCTCAAAGAGTATAATTTGAAACACCTTACAACCAATTATCCTCAAATGAAATTATTTAAAATGTACACATGACAAGCTACATTTGTTAATATGTACCCAGTTCATTTGCTAATGTAGACCATAACAATCTTTTGAAAGTGTTTATAAAATTACCAATACATATTCAACAGAAATCTATTGAATTTAGGGTAAAAGCAAGTACTGAAGTGCCTCCTTCAATCTACTTATTTTTTTCTTTAAATTATTAAGGAGGCTTACAGTGTTGCAGATGAATGTTGACAGATACAGCAATAAGACTTGCTTAGATACGAAGAAATCATCCTGAAAATTTATTGGAGCCAGAACAAGGATTTTACTTTATACTCTTATAAACATAAGTACTTCTAAACATTGACTAATAGTTCTGGGTCTTGTTTTCATCTCTTGCAGGATAAAACTGTTGGTTCTCTCAAGTGGACAGTCATTATTTGTACTGGTTCTACTGTCATGCTAATTTGAATTTCAAAACACTAGTTGTCATTGTAAGTCCATGCCTCACTTGGTCCTGAAAAGAAAACGCATTAGTCCTATCTAAAAACACAGGTACCCACAAGGAAGTCATAGTGATGAAAGGAACTTCAGAAGACTTGCATCCTGCTGGCTTCTAGTCCAATAAGGCTCCATCACTCTCAATCCATCAGAATCTAATTTCCAGAAATTAGTGAGGCAGTAGATTCCGTTGTCTACTTTCAAAATAATTTTTAAAATAAAGAAACAGTCATGGCCTCTTTTTACCTTTCATCTTTCTTAATAGTTCTTGACACCAAATTTGGTTTTAAATTATCCCTTTCTGTATATTTAGAGCAGTGTGTGTGTGTGTGTGTGTGTGTGTGTGTGTGTGTGTGTGTGTTTTCTTTCTTTTAATTTTCTTTGTTTTAATGATGGGTACAATTCAGAATTAGGCATACAAGTGGTCATCATACAGGTAAAGTTTGAGCCTCCGTTTGGTCCCCACTTTGCCTGGTTTGAGATCAGTGTGTATGTATTTTCTATATATTTCTCCCATCTTTCTCCTTCCAAAAATCTGTGAATTATTTTCATCTGAGGAATAAATTCATTGCAAAAACTTGAGATGTTTAGCTCTATAAGTAGGAATCAGAAGTTACTCAAGGAAGACAAAAAATAACTCATATTCCAAGAAATTTTGGGGGACAAAGTTTGTTATGTTCTCAACAATACTAATATTTTCAGCAAATCATGCTTTTGATCTAAAGTTGTTCTTTAGTCATACAATTTAAATCCATGGGCTATTTTGGATACAGCCTCAATAGACTCAATTTTCTGAGTAATTTTGCCATCTGTCAAGAAGCTGCAAGCCTGACCCATGCTGCTCACCTTCATTCACTTACAGAGTAGTTCCTTAACATAGAGATCACTGAGATTGTAGGACACCTTTTGTTTACAAGAATTTGTGGGTTGCACCCTCTCAGGTTCCCTCACTATTGCCCTAAGAAGTAGCTGTAAAGGTAATATGTCTGAATTTATCAGATCTCAAGCTTAGAAAAGTCTGAAACCACATCCAATGCTGTTTATTTCACCAGTTGGGTCTCTGTCCCGCAAGCATCCACATAGTTCCCCAAATGATTTCCTTTCAAAGGAGAACTTCAGTAAGTTAAACAAAGTTGATATTTGTAAAACAGACTATCTTTATATAAAATCTTATAAGAAAGCAAAGAAACATAAATGAGGCCAGTAACAAAAAGAATCCATGTGCCAAAAAAATAGGAGAAAAAGAAATGCATGCGTGGGATGATACAGGCAGGGAGAGCTAACTTCAATCTGGCAGGGTGTTCTGTTAGAAAATATGTGGGAGAGGTGATTGCATTATAGTCCTTATAGTCAGAAACTCTTGGTTTAAATCTGTGATAACATCTGCCCAGAATAGGTTGTTTTCTCCCTCATAAAATCTGCCAGTGTTTGGGTTTAGGTTTGTGATCTGCCATCCTGGTTGAGTAAAGTCCTACTCCTTCATGCCAATTCAACTGCAGCATTCGTGGTCTAATAAATGCATATAGATGAGTCAGGCAGAAAACTCAGCATGCTCCTTTTTTTCCAGACATGCCAAGAAGAGCATATGCGCATAATATTTAACCTTCATTGGGATACTTGCAGATTACAAAAAAGAAAAGGAACTGGCATTTGGTTATACGTTAGTTTGCATGAGTTGAAAGATTTCTTTAAGTTATCTTGTTGAAACAGCTGCCATTATTAAGCAATCATTTTGAAAAAATTAGTTTGAAGGGTCTCAAACAGTTTTCCATCCAAAATATACTACTAGAATTAGTAAGAAACATGATAACTATATTGGAATATATCTAAATGACTATGTCTAAGCAGAAACATATTTGTTCTAACTCATTTCAAGAGGGAAAGCAAAGATGGAGAATGAGTTGATGCAGATGACCTGCTGATAAACTAAGGACATGACATATTGTATATCTCTCTGCACTCGGTATGTTGAAATGATTTTATCTATCTATATCTATCTATCTATCTATCTATCTATCTATCTATCTATCTATCTATCTATAGAGAGAGAGATATCAAGCAATGTTTGTAGTTATTTTCTGGAAGACCAGACATATGGGTACATCTTTAAACCTTTAAGACCAGACAGAAAGCAGGTAGAGAGAGCCATATATGGAGAAGACACCAGAGTACAGCATATTATAGGAAGTTCTGAAGTGTGAAGAAGCAAAATATTGGGAACGGGGGAAAAAAAACAACAGGAGAATTCAAAATAGTAGATATGCGGGCCTGGGCTAGCACAAGAGAAGAACCCAGAGTTACAGGTCCCTAAGCAAACTAATCTACTTCTATGAGTGAATTAGTTTAGCAATGTTGAAGATGGTTGACTCCAGGTGAGAAGAGAGAACATAGCAGCATCTAAGAAAAATGAAGAGTTTGAAGGTCATCATCTATTGCCAATTTCGTGGAAAACAGCACAAAACCTACCAAGAGTGAAATGCACATCCCACACAGGGAAGATGGAATAAAGGCTCTTCAGATAAATAACAGAATTCCCACTAAATGATGAACATGTACTCAAGCGTCAACAGCTAAAGGTTGTTAATGCATTCAAAAGCCATAGATCAAACTGATGAATGTGTCCTTAAGAATCAATAAATATTTGAAAACGATGCTCATCATACAATAGAAATTAAACATTTGATAAACCAAAGAACTCTAAGTGAAGAGTTTACCAAGGAAATATAAAAATATATTTAATTAAGTATATTTAACATACTTGAAGACATAAATAAGGATATTGGGTCTTTCTAACAACAGTAGGTGGTCATAAAAGAAGAGAGTTGAAAAAAATAACAGATTGGAGTTTGTGCTGTGATAAATACCAACGTAAGGGGGAAAAAAACTCCACAGTAAACAGAGAGCCGTGTTGGGAGCCAACATCTACAGTTATACAGTTGAGGCCTATGAAGGCCCATGTTGGAGATCTGCTTTTGACACAAAAGCACAAAATGATGCTTTTGACACAAAAGCATCAGTGACAGCTATAGTGTTGGTATATGAATAGTGACCAGTTTGTATAGGTGATGTAAAAGCTTATATTATTTGAAAGTAAACCTTTTACACTGTTAGACTAAAATTTCAGGTAAAGCCTTATAGCAGAAAAACATCCTGTGCTTTAAGTTTTCATTTTTCTCTGACTCTCTGAGCCATTCTTAAGTCCCTGTTTTTCAGAAGCCTTTGTTTCTGTAAGCAGAAATTGTTTTAATAGTTTTGTTTTCCTGCCTCTAGCCAGGCAGAATGTTCCTAGTTTCACTACATGTCAAGACTCTTAGCCTGCCTTCATCCCTAGCCATCGTCATGGCAACTGTGTCTTTTCTTGTCCAAAGGTGTGACAACCACTATTTGATTTATTCACTTAAACCAGAATTTTTATAAGGAAGTCTAGAAATATATATACATAGTTTAGTTATCCATATATAACACTATGTGAACCTGTGCTTGCTACTTCACTTCCTTCTGCTTGAAATTTGCCTTCTAATATGCCTGTGTATGGTAGTGATAAAACCCAGTCACAGGCCTGTTGGAGAGTGAATCTTATGTACTCTCACTTATTGGATATACTTTTGCACTTTGGATTTCTGCTTTAAGGCGTCGACTTCAGTGTCTGGCAGACTTCAATGGTAAAGTACACATTGGGTTTGTCAAACACTGTGGTTAGCGTTTTCTGCTTTTCACTATTTAGCATTTTATAGAGGGCTCTGACAACGGTGTCTCTGACAGGCTTTTAAGATCAAAGTTTAGAGCATGCGAGAGATCGAGACTAGTGCCCCTTTGTCTTCTTCTCTTAGGCATAATCTGTGCTTTATCTGCTTTATCAGTTTATCATTTGAAATTATATATTTGAAGTTTTATAAGAGATCATATATTAAATTATATAGTTGGATGCTCAAAATCATAGGTGCTAGTTATGATTTTGTTTTAAATGTGTGTACTTTGATACTAATCATTCTGTTTGGTGCATGTGGATCTTGTGATGCAGATTTAATAGATATGGTGTGTGTCACTAGATTCATATGCCCCCAGCAAAAATATTTTCACTACTAGAAGTTAAGATAATTAATATAAATCTTGATTGTTTTGTTAAATCATAGTAGGTTAGTAAATAGGGAAATTTTTACCTTAAGTAAAATTCAATATAGCTTATAATATACAGATTAGTTATTAAATATTATAGAAAACAGTTTGCTAAGCTACTGTTAAAATCATACACCTGTTATTTTGATGTAAGCTTTGTGAAGCATGATATGCATCATGGAATTTTGATTGTTAATTGTTACCTTAAGCAAAAATCTTTTGTGAAGTACGTTATGCATCATGAGACCTGTAAGCCCCCAGCAGGTATTTGTCATACTGCTGGAGGTTATAGAAAATGGTATATAAGCTGGAAAAAGTTTGAATAAAATTGGCTTCAGTCTTGGCCAGACTGTTCCCAGAAGAACTGCCTCTGAGTGGTCTCTTCTTGCCGTCTTGATTCACCATTGCAGTCTTAACCCACCCTTGGTGAGGGCTGGTCCCCGACAGAGCAGCAAGGCTAAATCAACATGAAATGCAAAATTGTTAAGTGGATAAATGCTCATAGTTCAGAGACTACTCTGAGGACTAGTGGTAAGATGGCAGACATGATTCAAAGACTGCCAAGTGAAACATAAATTTAATGCTGAAAGAGGAATACAAGAGAAAATAAATAGATGTGCAAAAACTCTTAATGTTAGGCCTCAAGTAAACACATATTCTCTGTAGGAGTGCCTCCTCAATTCAGGTCTTTAAATATCTCAAAATTAAGATGCGTCTAATAGACGTGCTCAAGAAAGAATCACCTGTCCTACTAAGAAACCAGTCAAGCAGGGCTCGGTGGCTCAGCCTGTAATCCCGCGCTTTGGGAGGCTGAGGTGAGTGGTTTACCCGAGCCTGCAGGTTCGAGACCCACCTGGGCAACTTGACGAGACCTCATCTCTAAAATAAATCAAAAATCAGCCGGGCGTGGTAGCACGCGCCTGTAGTTCCAGCTAGTTGGAAGGCTGAGGCAGAAGGATCACCGGAGCCCTGCAGGTCAAGGCTGTGGTGCCCGAGAGCGGCCGCTGCACTCCAGTCTGGGTGACAGAGTGAGACTCCAACTCTAAAAAAAAAAAATAAACCAATCAAAGTGAGTCAAGGGAAACTAATTAAACTCACACAATTGATACTGGAGTTTTCAAATACAGAATATTAATTATCTTTGGATGTAATATATAGATATAATATATGTAATCACAAATTTACTATTATTATCCTGAACTTAGATATTTTAAAATGATTTCCTCTTGAAATTAGAGATTAAACTCTTCCCCAAAATGATCAAGGGAGATGTGTGTGAAGTGTATGTGTGTGTGTGTGTGTGTGTGTGCGCACGTGCGCGCGTGCGCGAGCACACATATCAATCTTTTGTCCTTTTATTCATTATTATTTTTTTTGTAGAAGCAAAGTCTTGTTATGTTGCTCAGGCTGCACTCAAACTCCTAGATTCAAGCAATTCTCCCTCCTCAGCCTCCTGAGTAACTGGGACTACAGACTAATCTTTTGTCTTAAAACAATTTCTTCAGCCTGGACAACACAATGAGACCCTGCCTCCACAAAATAAAATTAAAAAATAAAAAAAAATCCTAACAACTGGAGAGGCTAAGGCAAGAGGATCACCTGGGCCCAGAAGACTGAGGCTGCAGTGAGCTATGAGCACATCATTGCATTCCAGGCTGGGCGACAGAGCAAGACTGTCTCAGAAACAAACAAAAATTTCCATCTCCTAATGTGTTGTGTGCCTGTGCATTTAAAAAATGCAATTTGAGACAGAGTATAAAGTCAATGGAAGATGCAGCTTGAAGTAATTTAAGAAAATGTAATATAAACCAGCTTATTCTCTGCTTTCATAAAGAAATGAATTCCATAAGCCAGGGGTCAGCAATGAGTTTTGGTAAAGGGCCAGATAGCAAATAGTTTGGCTTTGCAGGCCGCATAGTCACTGTTGCAAGTGCTCAACTCTACCATTGTAGCATGGAAGTAACCATAGATAATATGCAAATGAATTGGCAGGGCTTTGTGCCAATTAAACTTTATTACAAAAATATCAGGTGGGCCAGATTTGGTCCTTGGGTTGTAACAAGCTGGCCCCTGTTTCCTTTGCTTCACAGCATCAGTATCACTTGGAGAGGGTTAGAAGCTCAGACCCACCATGACCTGTGGAAATAGGAGCTACATTGTAAATAGACACCAATATTAAAATGCATTGCTAACCATTTTGTTATGCAGTGATGCTTTGTGAGATCCAGGAGAAGTTAGGTGGGTTATTCACTCTGGCCCCACTCTTTACTGCATACACAGGCACACATACATGCATAAACAGACACAGTAAAGTTTGAAAAACACTGCTCTAACACAAAGATACCAGTTAGTAAAATATCTTCAAAGTCTGACCTAAACATAGGGTCCTACTTTCAGACCTTCCATGTATCTAGTATCTTCATCAGTACAAGCAACCATTGTTATTGGGTGTTCTTTTTTCTGCTATCCTCGTGTAGATTTTTTTCATCAGGAGGAAAGTGAGTAAGATTGTAAAGAGATGTTGGGAGTAGCCACCCAGAAAAAGCTCTAAAAGTAGGCCAGTGGCTAAAGTGGACCCCAGAGTATTCAGTGGGAACCTCAATAGCTCAGTGAGGCAAGAAGCCAATCTTAGTGTCTGTCCTACAGGTGCACAAGTGGGAAAGAGCACAGAAAGCCTCATTCCCAGGGAAGCCTGCACCAGGGAACTCAGAATAGCATCATAGTGCAAAGCGTTATCAGAAAACATGGCATGTCAACTGTTCATTCACATATGGTTATGGCAAAGATGTAGATATCAGAGAAAGAACTAGAGATAGAGATAAAGATGAAAATAGTTATATATAGTTATATAAATGTATATATAGTAATATAAAGAGATTTAGATATGCAGTCATGCAAAACATAATGATGGTTGGTTCAATGGTAGACCACATATATGACAGTGGTACCATAAGATTAAAATACCTGTATTTTTACTGTACCTTTTCTATGTTTAAATATGTTTAGGTACACAACGTGTTACAGTTGGCTACAATATTCAATACAGTCACAAGCTGTACAGGTTTGTAGTCTAGGAGCAATAGGCTAGACCACACAGCCTAGGTGTGTAGTAGACTATACCACTAGGTTTATGTATGTGCGCTCTATGATTTTCATATGATGACAAAGTCACTTAATGCACTTTTCAGAATGTACCTCTGTCATTAAGCAACATATGGCTGTAGTTATTTAGATATAAGTAAATATAAATATAGTTATAGAGATAATAGAGATATAAATATAGGTATTGGTATATAATGTAGATAGTTATAGATATAAGTGCAAGTATGAACATAGATTTATAGAGATAAAAATAGACGTAGTTATAGATATATAGATAGATACAGATATAGATACATAGATATAAATAGACAGAGATAGAATGTAAATGTAGTTATAGATACGGATATAGATATATAGTTATAGACATAATTAAGATGTAGCTATAGTTATAGACAATGATGGATATGCATATAGGCATATATACATAAATCTCTATATCTCTGTCTGTCTATATCTGTATCTTTTTCTATTTTTCTGTCCTTATCTCAGACTGGAGCTACCTTCAAAAGATGCTACTGTAGCAGAACTTCACCCTTCTTGACTTTCTTCCCATGCATGAGAATGCTTTACCTGCATGATTAATCACAACACCCTGAATCTGGTACATTCACAGCTCAGCATAACTCAAGTGAGAAACCACGTATAGGACTCCCAGGAGGAAAAAGGAAAACATCTTATGGCCAATTTTCATGACTTCTGTTCCTGTGATTCATAAACTAGAACATAACTTTCACTTCCCTAGACAATGAGTATCAGTTGTGAAGGAAATAAATATAGCAAAATAGTAATGAATGTAATTGCTGAATAAACAATATTCCATGTGACCTCTTTAGGCAAATGTGTCCTTTTCTTATATATCAAAATTTTGTTTCTGTGCATGTGATAATACTTAGGAATGAATTCTATTTGGATAGTTACTTCTTAGAAATGAAAACAAAAGGGAATCTTTAAGAAACATTGAGAATAAAGGGTTGACCATTCTGTTATACATTGTAGTCTTGTAAGATTCAGGAAGAGTAGCTCCAAGTAGTCACTATAACTCCAATGCAGATTTTTTGTGTACATGCACACACACACAATATCATAATTTTATCCATTTCACATGTCTTCCTCCAGAAAGGGAAAACTAACATCCCATTGTCATATAATTAACAGTAGGTACCTACCTAAATTGCTTCATCCAATTAATGAGTAAAAATTTAAGTGTAAGAAAAAATTTCCAATCCTCTCTCTTGCTGATTCAGTTCTAACAAAACTAATAATTCTAACTCAATAAACAGAGAAAAGAACAAAGTTTAAAATGAAATAAAGCTGACAGCATTTTTCCAATAATCTTTCCTTCCTTATTATTATACACCAAAAATACTTAGGAGAGGATACTTAATAAAGAAATAAGCATTTCTCTTTGCAATAGTCTCAATACCATTGTGTTTAGGTCAACAATATAATGAAGGTAAAGGGCGCGAGGAAAATATTATTATGGAATATAATTAAGAAGACTGTAATTCTCATTACAACAGTGAATTGAACTCTAAATGTGTTTGACTTTCTGCAGGCCTCCCAAACCCCAACCGTACACATCCAATAGGCCCCTAATGAATCCCTCTCCTCATCTATTTTTCTGTAAAGACACTTCATTGCTTGGCATTTGTTTTCATAAATACCATTGCTTTTCTAGGCTTCTACCTGCACAACTACTGAAAAAAATCTTTATTTTTATCAATGATCCTGTTGTTCCTAAATACATTAAAATGTTGCAGTACTTTCTTTATGAGACTTCATAGCCATATGACTGTATTTCTGAATTCCCTGAGTGATCAAATGAAAAGAGTTTCCTGGTTACCTGGAAACCCACAGTGGAGAAAGGGTGAGTGAGAAATAAGTCTTGGCTGATTTAGACTGTGGAGATGGAGGATTGTTTGTAACTACAGCATCGTCTTGCCTATCTGACAAATACATCACTATTCCCAAGGTTGTGCAGTGATACCTGGCAGCCTTTTCAAAAAATTTTCTCAATTAGCCGGGCGTGGTAGCATGCGCCTGTAGTTCCAACTACTTGGAAGGAAGGCTGAGGCGAAAGGATCGCCGGAGCCCAGCAGGTCGAGGCTGCGGTGGCCGGGAGCGTGCCACTGCACTCCAGTCTGGGCGACGAAGTGAGACTCCAACTCAAAAAAAAAAAATTCTCAAATGCATACTTATATGAATACTCGTAACCATGTCTTACTGTGTCTTCTGTTTTAAGTATGTTTCTGCTGCCTTTGGGCTCTTTCAATTTGTCAGAATTCCTTGACTTTATACTCTTCCGAATATCACTCTTTAATAACTCATCACTTGAACACTGAATTTAAGTAATTCACAGTAAAGTATCAATATTAATTTAAAAAGCTACTCATTCACGAATTACTTGCCTATTAGTGTGACATAATTATTTGCTATGGTCTAAATGTTTGTGCCCCCTCAATATTTATATGTTGAAAACATAATCATTTAAGTGACTGCTTTCAAGGTAGGACTTTTGGGAGGTGATGTGATCATGAGAGTGAAGCCCTCATGAATGGGATTCATGCCCTTTTAAAGGGAACCCAAGAGAGTTCCTTGCTCCCATCAACCATGTGAGGAGACAGGGAGAAGGTGCTCTCTATGCACCAAGAGGCAGGTCCTTACCAGGCACTGAATTTGCTATGCCTTGATCTTGGACTTCCAGACCTCCAGACTTCAGAATAGTGAGCAATAAATGCCTGTTGTTCATGAGCTACTCAGTCTATGGTATTTTGTAATAGTAGCCAAACTAAGACAATACTAAATACCAATAGTTAAGTTTCGGGTATATATGATCAAAGATTTTGTGAGCAGACATCTGTTTGACATATTAATTTCAAATCCTTTATATATATACCCAAAAGTGGGACTGTTGTATTATATAGTAATTCTATTTTTAGGTTTTTGAGTAACCTTCATATTGTTTCCTATAATGACTGTACAAATTTAAATTTTCACCAACAGTATATTGTATATTTCAAAATTGCTAAAAGAGTACATTTCAAATATTCTCACCACAAAAGATAAGTATTTGAAATGATTGATGTAAATTAGCTTGCTTTAATCAGTATACATTTGATAACATCATTTCATAACATCACTTTGTACCCAATGTTATAATTTGTCAATTTACAATGAAGATGTTAAAAATAAAAAGATTTGGAGAAATTATCTTCTCAAGGTACATCGGAATGTGAAACATTATTAGCCTTATGAAGGTTATCAATTCAACTTTTCATCCATTTTCAGTTAAATTTGCATGCTTATTTAAATCCTATCTGTTGGCCCACTGTGGTGGCTCATACTTGTAATCCCAGCCCTTTGGGAGACCAAGGCAGGAAGATTGCCTGAGACCAGGAGTTCACGAATAGCCTGGGCAACATAGTGAGGCCTTATGTCTACAATAAAAAAGTCGGATATGGTGGCACCTGCCTGTAGTCCCAGCTACTGGGGAGGCTGGGGCAGAAAGATCACCTGAACCCAGGAGGTTGAGGCTACAGTGAGCCATGATGATGCCAATGAACTCCAGCCTGGGCCAAAGAGTGAGACCCCAAATAAAAATAAAATAATAATCCTATTTTTTGGAGAGAAATAAATCAATACAGAAAAAATAAACAGCATTTATTTTATTAAAATATATCGCTTAAATTCTAAGATTTATGTGTTGTCTGTACAATTTGATTCAGGGCATCTGAAAGAATATGGGCTGTGATAAACATTTAAAGAATGGGTTACTACCCCTGATTTACTACAGAATTGAGATTTCATACTAACAAGCTTCAGAAGTGATCAATGAAACCCCTGCATTATGTAACAGATGCACCTCGATAGTTATGGTAAGTCTGACAGAGCTTCAA